>BGZK01000952.1:0-241612 GCA_005406025.1 Eumeta japonica
CCATGGACGGAGTAGAAAGATCTTAGCAGGGTGTGGCGCAGCAGTCGAGCGAACCTTGATACAATGAAATAAATATGAAATCATGTCAATGATCGTAACTGAAAATTAGATATTTAAGTCCGAATCTCTTTTTATAACACCTCGATGTTACCACAAATTAAGCAATACAAAAGTCGGAATTGTCGCAGCATATTAGCACCAATATTATAAAAAAAAACATAGTGCAAAAATTACAAAAAAGTGATAAATGTAAAGTACTTGACATGTAAAATTTATAATCAAGTTGTCCTTCCTTTTGTTTATTTAGTCACTAAAACTTTTTTTTCTCAAAAGTCCTTTCAGCCTCTATTAATAATTGCAGGGCTGTAAAATAATTATTGAACATCTTAGATTAGCGTGTTGCCCTTTGTCTGCGAATGCAAAATTATTCATAGGAGCCGAACTTTATAACGACTTTCAAAGGAAATCATCACTAAAAGTTTTGGCCTGGACTAGATCGATTTGTAAATTCAGAACTTTCCGAGCGAAGCTTATCTGATGATCAAACGAAAAGATACGGAATACGAAAGTTCGCTTATACGCAATGAATGGAAATCCTCACACCCGCCCTACTAGCGGGAAACAATAATGAGCAGCTTGCACGCATTCATTTTATATAGATCTATGCCTGCACGGCGCGTAAGTTGTACTCGATTTGCCACCGATTTCGTTGTATTTGTCGACGAAACTTTAACAAATAACAGTCTACGCGTCCAACTTATTGCAGAAATTCAATAAAAATTCGGCCATACTCGCATCAGCATTAACGTAGAATAGAATATATCATATTTTACTATCCTATTTGAGAAAGAACACGTTTTGTAAATTCTTCTTTGTTGTACAAAGTTGTAAAGATGTTTGCAAGTTCATCTTGAGGAGGTATACGACAGTCAAGTCAAGTCAGAAAGTTCCGTCGCATTGTACATCTCAGAAGTATGTACGTACCCATAGAGAATGAACTTTTCTCAAGACTGTACTTCCGAAAATCAAAATTTTCAGCTGACAATAATCGCCTTTTTAGCATGTTAACGTTAATATTTTATGAAACTTAGGATTAAATTAGAATATAAAATTTCGTTAGTTAACGGGAAATTTAAGTAAAATAATAAAATAAAATAATTTTATATCCTTGTGAAGTTAATACGAATTACGGCAACGTAGCAAATCCAGCCGCGTTTGCACACACGTCCGTTGCGCATACTTCCTTTAACCTATGTCATTGAGTTTTAAATTTCCTGCGCGACCCACCATTTGCGACGTTACCGTCAACATAACGCACTTCAGCAATGGCTGTATATTTTTTTTTAATTAACATTTTTCAAACAATTATTTTTATAACTAGGTACCCTCAATGTAATTTTATTTTCTCAATAATTTTAGCAGTTTTTTTTTTTCTATACACACTGAGTTTTTCAAACCTTTTTCATTATTTTTCCATTATGAAATTTATCAAAACATGAGTACGCATGAGAGATAGTATGACATCACAATAATAAATTGCCTATTTTTAATCTCGTCTTATATATATAAAAAAAAAACTACGAACCCTAAGTCTCTGAAATTTTCACACAACACATATTAAATACTTTTTTTTTATCGATCATAAAAATTTTTAATTGATCTCATTATTCGACTTAACTCTTATACCCCCTTAAGTTAAATCGTCTAAAAATAATACTCATTTCACCCGGATTATAACGAAGCGAATAATTAAAATAGTGGGTGTTATAAACTGATATCATACGCTTTAAGCGGTGACTCCGTTTAATTTTAGTCGGGTTGTGCCCCGTCCTCGTCGCCGATGTTACGTGCTCCATTTTCCTGTTAATTTAATAAAATACCGTAACGCATGTTCGATCCTTCTCATCAGCCGTTTGTGTCGACAAGTCGACGAGTATTGAGCTTGCGCAGGAAATATATCACTACATATATTTCGCAACTGAACGTAAACAGTTTGATTTACAAGAACGTGTGCTATCGTATAGAAGGAAAAATTGTGTCAACAAAATACATGGAATTTTTATATATATGAGCGTGTGTGTACTTGCGTGCATACTTGTGTGCCTGTCTGAGTTTCGTCTGTTTGTATTCAAAGTCGTAGTACAGAATGCACAATTCTAATGTGCACTTGGAAACATATTAATATATAGCATATTTTATTAAATACATTGAATTAATTTAAATAAAATTGCGTTAAAAGCTTCGGTTCCGTAGTTTTTCTATGCAAGATCCAAAGCTTTCGTAATTTTATATATAGAAGAATACAATGTCCCAGTTAATATTGTGAACTTTTGTACATGAAATACGTAATAAAATTCGTTAGTACACAATTTCAGAATTTTGTTATCACAAAATATTAAGGTTTAATAATTTTGAAATAATTAACCGATATTAGAACACGTAGGCGAATGCCAATGTTTAATAATTCAAATTATTGAAGTTATTTTTAAGTGATTTAATTGAAAAATACTTATAGGTATATGGCACCACATTTTATTTCAAATTCAAATTAACATGACTTCGTAGGCAATCAAGTAACGCTTGAAATGCGTCATATTTTGTGAATTTAAACTTCACCACTCATTCGTAAGGCAGTTTTATCTCAAGAAGGACGAGCAAGATAGTTAAGGTTAGCCCTTTTTTTAAATTAGCGTACTCAACCTATAAATCAAAGAGTGATCTTCGACTAATACTTCAATGAACGGTTCACAGATGTCGCCATCGTGGCAAATCGGAATTGCTTAGTTTCACTTATGGACGATAGGCCTTAAGCGAGCGAATCGATTCGCGCCCCAAGGTCGTCGGGCCGGCGTGATGTCATCTCGGGGGCATTTATTTGTATATTTCCTCGAATACTCTGCTTATCTGTTTTGTGTTACGGGTATTCGTAGGAAATTTCCGGGTCTATCTTATATCGTGGAAAATGATAAGATGAGAATGGACGCTAATAGCTGTGCCAAGGTGCCTATTACGAACCTAGCTATCTTCGTTTTAGAGAAACATTCTTTAGCAGACAGAAATAATAGTATCATAACGATTATAAGTTTCAGAGACATGTTTATAATCTTGTGTTACGTAACTAAATATAATTTTCAGCGTTACTGATTAAACACGTAAAATCGTAGAAGTAAAGATATAGGGTTGTAGTTGGTGTTTGCTCACAATATGAATTTCAGACGCAAAATTCTAAATTTGGGTGCTGTTTTTGTATGGCAATGTCGGAATAGATGGTTTTTAACAGTCGTCAAATAACGTAATAAGTAAAAGATTTAAATTTTTCTTCTACTTAATTATCTTGTAGTGTGAGTACGGTATATATAAATGAGATATTTTGTTAACATTTGTTATTGATAACGTATTTTCCTCTATGAAAAAAATATTTTACTACGGAACCCTATCGTGTGAATGCTAATCGGATTTGATTTACAGAAGCCGAAAATGTCTATACATATTTCATTCTTATTAGACTATTTTTTTATTTAACAATTGGGTTGCAGCACGGCAAACATTATTAAAGTGGGTAGTAAACTCGGTCGTAAGTTACATGTTTCCTTTTCGATAGTAAAAAAAAATCACAAATTGTTGAAATATAAGTAATTGCATAGTTTAAAAAGAATATAATAAAATGGTTATTTATAATAAAACAAATAAAAAACTACATTTTCGAAGAATTCTAATCGTTTTAAATAGGTAAGTATATTATAACTACAGTGTGTTTTTATTTAATCTTTTTCAACCTCGCGCACTTTAACCGAGTGATTTAAGTCCATACAGATAGTACTGAAAATTTCTAAATCTGATTATTTAGCATGTTTGAAAATATTTGTAAGATTTAAAACGAAAAACGTGAAGCGCATGCAATTGATCGAGTCACTGACAATATTATTACTCTGCGCATGATATGAACTGTGGGTGAATTTTCTCAACGACAGCTATTCCCTACACACCACACTGTTGTCTAAGGCTGAGACGGGCGCTTTATCCGTAAAGCGAATGAAAATAATATCATATTTTAAAGTTGATCACATTCAATTCAATATTTATGTATAAAACAAAACATTTCTCAGATGAATTCATCGAGACCAAGAAAAAATGTGGATGTTCCATTTAAATGCACGTATGTACCAATCCTGATGGATCCCATTTATATCGTATACAAAACGAAAATCGATCGAATGTTTTTCCACCACGTGGTGTTTACAAACGCGCGCGCAAACGCCGCGGTGGCGCTAGGCGTCTCTGCTCAGTCGAGGCACCACAACAGCAACCTTATTATTAAGACTAGCTGCGCCCGCGACGTTGTCCGTGTGGCGTATCAAAATATATTCAAATTTTTAAGTGAAAAAATCTCTCTTATTTGATTAGAATAATAATATAGTATTCTCGCACGCGATTACTGTCCTTATCCGCACTCATAAGGACAGTAAGAAACTTTAGTATTTTCTTTTGAGGATATTTTTCATGTTCAATAAAAATAAACGGAATGGACCTGTTATCTAATCAATTTATTCTACTTTTTCTCCCCCCAACCGGTTCACATCAAACTCTATTGTAGTAAAATTATTTACATATAACGTATAACAGATTACGTTTCAAAAAAATAAAAGTTGCTACCAATGTTCCAGTATCACTTAAATCAGGGCTTTTTTACCCTATTGTGCCTTGGTAATTGAATATTTTCTCGCGATAAATAATATCCTATAATAAGAGTAGATGTACGATGCCTGTTGTGCTCTCATTATATATACTCATGACACCGTTTTCGTAGAATAACCGAATAGCGCGTGGACGGTGTTCTGTCGAACGCGACGGCGGAGTTCACCCGAGTTCACGCGGAGGTGGCGCGCGTGTCGCGGCGCCCGCGCCCTTAACGAGCGTTTTACATGTCCTGACGTCGTACACTACTTCCAGCCTTAGAACTTTATACTTTGTACAAAATCTCATCGAATGATTAATTACGACCCATCCGTTCTGTTGTTAAGCGTTTTTATAATTTTGTAAATGAAGAGCTGGCTACAATAAAGATCGTACGGTCTATGATGATTTGCGATATCGGACAAGGATGTTAAAACACGGATAAAAAAAATGTCTTGTAAATGGTTTTCCAGCGTGTCGATCTCGTGGTGGTGGATTAAAAAAAAATGCGAATCGATGTCAGTCATTTTACCGTTTAACCGAGAGTTATTTTAAATCTTAAATACGTATTTGCATCATATTCGCACGCGTACGAACTTCGTGCTTATCTCATAAATAAACCATCGAGGTCGGAGAGCGGCATAAAAATTTTAGGCGAGTGCATGATAAAATCGCCAAGAGACGAGAGGGCGCGGTCGCTCGAACGAGTTAGGAACGAGAAGTCTATATTATCTCTGGTAAAAATGACGGCTCAAGTTTTCGTCGAAACTGTTACTCACATCAGTGAATTCACTTTGAATTATCGTTATTTGTCCGCGTTCGTGCGAGCTCCTTTCACACGCGGCCCGCGGGGCGTGGATCGCTCGCGTGATGTTGCAATATTTATTTATGATATTATCGCAACCGAGCGATGACATCACTCCACTGAGTTACTCAATCGGACAGCTGACTAACGCTTCGTTTTTGTATGGCGATTCACGTACATCCAAATATGGAAAATGCTCTGACCTACATAGTTATAGATAAAACGTCATAAAAACACTAAAAACATTGGTATTCAATCGTATAATGTATATACGATTGAATACCAATATACATATATATCAATTTAGCTTCCGTATGTCTATGTTTGCGAAACACGAAAAGCAGTCGGTCGATTGACTTCAAATATTGACACAATATTGCCTTTGAATTTACGTGTATTTTTATAGACCTATTAGCATTTGTTGCCGACTTTGTCCGTCTATTTTTCGAACCGAATTACTACATCGATTCTAAAAATTTTTTCACTAATAGCAACTACATTATCTCCGAGTTTTATAGCCTATAGTTTCTTTTGATATAGCTTTTGAGTCGGCTTCGTACAAACTGACCGGTAATGGTACTGAAATTGAAAGCGAAACGAGAAGCAAAATCAAGAGCCCGCGCCGGGATTTAAATTAAGAACTAGACCGAGGGAAAACTGACTGTGAGTAGTGTTGTCAAGCATCCGAATAAAGCCGGACATAGTTGGGCTTTTTGATTGCGTGTCCGGCCAAAATAAACGGTGTTCGACTTGTCCGGCCTACAAATACTGAGACACATAATCCTCAATAATGTAAGGTGTCCGACCTATTTACCCAAATGTCCAGCGAAACTGGCTAGTCTGTGCGGCTACTAGGTTTGGCAACCTGGCAACTGGAGACCGGGATTAGAATCAAGAACTTAATTGATATCGAAATCGGGAACGGTGTCGGGACCAGAATTAAAAGCAGGACTGAAATTGGAATTGACATAGAGATCGTTCAATTTAAGAAATGATGGAACACATTTTACTACCACGAGGGTGAAGCCGCGGGCGAACAGCTAGTTGGTAATATCTGCACAAAATATCTAATTTGCAATTATTTATACAGTAAATTAGGACGATTTCATTTTGGTTGAATCTATATTCCGTGGATCTCTTAAGGTCATGGTGTTATTCACGCCGTGATCCTGTTATAGATTCGATAAGCTTTCGTTATCGGCATGACAAAACAGCAATGGATATCGCCAGAGCGCAGCCTCATGATGGCTCACGCGGCTTATCTGACCTATATATATATACGAACTCCGATAAGCTTTCGTTATCGGCATAGACAAAACAGCAATAGATATCGCCAGAGGCGGCGCCTCAGTGATGGCTCTTGTGGCTTATCTGAGATATATATATATATATACCCTATACGAACTGCCTCCGTTCGTTGTAATTAAGTAGAAATTCGTGAATAGCTTAGTTTTTTATAGCATTTCAAAACGCAAACGAGCATGCTAGCCGATAGAAGTAGGTGATAGCCTTCGCCCGTGGATACTCGCAAACTTATAACAAGGGATGGGACATCTGATGTAAGGGGGAATGGGGCACCGGAACTCTCAATCAGTAGACCAAATGCAACATCGGAACGTGCTCCTTTGTTCTTTGTTCACTGTGGGTGAGAGTGTGGTTTCTCACTGGTCGAGCTTAGATTTAGTCAAACAGAGAGAGATCAGATTATCGTGGATAACCTTATGTCAATGTCTAATGAAGTTAACAAAGGATATGCATTTTACTGTAAAAATCAAATAGTTTATATCATATTTAGAATATAACATTGGTTATATTAATTTTTTCTCGATGATAAATTATTAAGTGTCATATTATTCATATCGATTGCAACGTCTCGTCACTGCTACGGTCATGTAAATGCAAATGACGGTGAGATAGTGTAAATAAATGCTAATTTACATCTAGCAACCACCTGGAAAAGTACCACTTTCGAAAAATTTTCAGAAACATTTTCAGAAATCGGCTGTGTTCTTTTAGAACACAAGGGATTTCATGCATTTTGAGCATACTGTATGGCTTTTAGGTATTATTAGCTCTAAAGGTTCACGATTTCCAAAAAAAATATAAAGCTAGTCTGATGTGTGGAACGTCATCGACATTAGAACGTGATCTAAATTCGTCCATTGGGTTTTGCGTTCTGAACACGCAAATTAAGAAACGAACGAATCGACAAATTACCTAACAACTGTTTCGGTCCTATCTGTTGCAGTCGACGTGTGCACGGTAACGATTTTCTTATATAATATGTTTCGAATACCTATAACGAGATCATAAATTATGATGAGGATTTATAATAATATGTTTAGTTTCGTTTTGGTTCCTGCAATGTTATTTTCCCATGGTGAGTCACGGTAGTTTTATCAATTCAATACCTAGACGGCGTTCTAGATAACCGAATAAGCACACATCGACGAGCGTTCACAATCTTATCAAAGCGAAACGTGACTGGCCGTGCTAGGAATAAATAAATATCTGTATCGATTTCTGCGAATCGATAAATATTACGTGAAAAACAAAATATTTTAATATAATACAATTGTGTGGAGAATGCTTTGAAAGAAAAAGGGGAGAATTTTTGGATATGTGCGTAGTTCCGTTTAAGGCAGGTATTTATTTGGCTATTGTGAGAGGTATTTAAAAAATGTCTGCAAATTCACAACGAGTATCGATATTTAATAAAGCCTAAGAACGCGACTGCAGTACATGTCTAACGAACTAGTACCTTATAAATATTTTGGTAATAAAACACAGTATAGAATTTTTCAAATAATTACTTGTATCATGTCGTTCCTTGTTGCTCATTAAAAGAATTTTAACTTCATCACAATGTACAGTAACAGTCATCATATTTTAACCAGCATTTTCATGCATTATAAAAACAATCACACCTATAAAACTAGTGTTTAAATTATGTATATATAAATAACAACGAGCGGCATTGTTTAAATAAATAAATAGCGACATATTCGGTCTCGAATCTCCGACTTTAAGATTGATTCTTCATTTTAGTATTTATAGACTGAATAACAACCCCCCGAGCTTTTTACAGACAGCTTGCATTACAGCATCAGATGGCAGTTTCTCAAAGGTATGGAACGATAGCTTCGGTTTAATTAAATTTTTTCGCGTTCACAGTATAGAAGTCTAGCGCAAAAAGAGGGCTGAATTGGCAACGGATTCGGAGCTCTCGAAGAAGTCTCTCGAAGCGAAATAATAATGAAAATTGGAATATTTGCTGCTTTTTAAGATATTCCTATTGACAACAAATGAAATTTTCTTAGAGGCAAAAAATAAAATAAAAACTCAATTTTACTAGAAAAAAGAAAAACTGAAATTGATCCGATGACGTCGCTAATACATCGGGTTTAATCTGTGATTGAGCGCGACCGTGGGGCTCCTCGACCCAACCAACACTAAGGACGGTCGAAGTTTACAGTTTTATTAATCGATTTCCTTCATGGTTTTTTGTAACTGCTTAAAGAGACCTCCCTTCGGCAGAGCTTTTCGATTCTACTGCTAACGTAGTTCAATCTTTACGTTCATCTTCCGCACGCCGTAAATCGATTAACGTTATGGAACTCCAAAATCCGGTAAGCGAGCAACGGTCGTTATGATTGAATTTGTGTTCATGGTCGACGGTTATCATTTACTTTGATATTGCCCACATGCCGGCTTGCCTCTTAAATTCTATAAAAAAATAAATGTGGAAATAATAATGGAGTGATACTAAATAACGGAGAAAACAACGCCTGCTGTACGAACACGATTAATCATGACATTATTGTTTCAATGTTAAATCAATCCGCGGAGTCAATCAATTTGTGGTCAAATATTTATTGACGAGATCATATGAATAGGTTCTCATGTTAAAAAAGACGGTAAAATTAACTTTTAAGACAAAGAGATTCTTATTTCGTTATAACAATAAAAATATTTTATGGATCACAAAAAAATATGGGTATTTTTTGTGATACATAACGTGTGATACATATATGTTGTTTTTTTATTTAAAGACAATACAATTAAGAAATGGTGGTAGCAAATTGAGATGTTATCAATCGGAGTGAGAATATTTATTTTGAATTGAATTTTCATCGAATTAAAGCGTATATATTTTCCATTTAGAAATCTTTTTATTTATTAAAATAAATTTAGTAAATAAGTAGTATAGTAAATTTTAGTAAATAAACAGTTTCACAACGGATTAAAACCTGGAAAATGATTTTGATCCACCGACCTTACAGGTTCAAGGTTCGACGAGGCACAAATAGTAGCGTGTTCGTATCGTTTGAGACAATTCGTTTTATCTTATTGATAATGACAGTCGGTAAAGCTAAACATAGATCAATGAAAATATAGATAACGGCATATTGCGGTTCGAAATCAAATTGTTATCTAAACTTTAGCAGATCGTCACAGACTGTAGGAATGTAAGCGAAGAGGAAATGCGTGTACGAAGTGGATTCAATCCACAACAAGAAGTCGATTTAGGAATTTGGTCCATACCTTAAAGATGAAACGGTTTAAAATGAGATAAACAATTTAATAATAATTCTTAGTTTACGTTCTCGCTATCTGTTATAATTTGTTCTTTTCTGTAAATTATTTTCATTATAATTATTGCGATAACAACAATTTCCTTGTAGTACCATGACATTCACGTTTTGTTTTTTAATTTGGAGGTATGTAATGTAAATGAAAAAGTGTGTTTTTTTGTCAAAAACCTTTATTTTCTCTCAAATTTTCCATCTATTGCCAAACTGTTTCTCCGGCGAATTTTAAAATAAGTATTTTCGAGAGTAACGAATGCAAACATTCACCCATTTATATTTATATTTAGATGGAATGTCAAAACGAGAGCATATTTTCAGCGCGAGCTTCTTCGATAAGCCTTACACTGAAATTTATTTTATCGTTTGCTCAGACATGAATCACGGCGCGACGCAGTCGGGCGTTCTGAAAAAGCAATCGTTACTTCGTCACGAACTCGTACGCAAACAATTCGACGTCGATTTTCACTTCATAGAAATATCGCTGTTGGGTTGTAGCTATGTAGTTCCATACGAACGAGATATGAGATTTTAGTTACTTTTTTTTATTTTTATTTATAAACTCAACGCCTATATCCCAGAAGGATGGACAGAGACCACAGATCTAAATATGATGCGATGTTTGCTTACCTTTTCAGCTTCACTAATTGCCATCGGTCGTTTCATGTGGGCTTATCTGTTTTGGGTGCTTAAAACTTGACCTTCTTTGATATACCACCAATTTTGGTATGCATAAGATTTTCTAGCGCTTCCCTTGCCGATCCTTCCATCACACAATTTGTTATAATATTTGGTTATTTTTAGCGTTTCGTCCCAAAACGTTAGTTTCCCAGGACGTTTTTTTTTCTGTCAATTTTTCTATTCGTATATTATAGGCGATATCTCTGTCCAAACTATTTGGACGCGGATAGATAAATATTGGCATAGATAATATTCGAATTGGATGTTCAATAGTAACAAGGTAAGTTTTAAAACAAATTTAATTTCCGCTTGTTTAATTTTGGGTTAGAAAGTTACATGATATTGGATTCGTGCAAGTTTTAAACAACATAGAAGTTCTTTTCTACTGGATTGTTTTTAATTATAAATTCATATAGGATATAACCTTTCTGGGACTGTATTATGTCACATTGTGACATACGGTCGCTTATAGTATATGAAATGTAACATATATCAAAGTATAACAAAATATGTTTTTCAACAAAAAAATCTTTGTCTGTAGAATTATATTCGGCTATGTTTGATTGTTTTCCTTCTGTTGATTATTAATTACATCGACTTTTCGTATTTATAGATATTAGTAGCAATAAGTCCTTATCATTTATTAGACCATATATTTCCTGTGTGGAATAATCCATAGTTTATGTATTTGCTAATGAAATTGTCTCCTCTACAAAATCTACACAAATACATGGACACTTACATTATTGAAGTTAATAAATAACAACTGTGAGATTATTTCTTCCAAACCAGTGATAGATAACGAACACCTGCCACTTATTTAGGTATTATCACAAATTCTGGTGATAGGATAAGGTGTTTATATATGTATATAATACACTTCTACAGTTATAAGCTTCTAGTTCAATTTGTGTTGGCGCTGTGAGCTGTTGACTTGCGAGCTTTTGAAGTGCTTAAACATCTAGATTCAAGTCAAAATTTCTCCTTGACTGAGGTGAGATACTATACTACGATATCAATAGAATTTATCGTGTCATTTTTTTTATAGCATTTTAATAAAAATTAATCCAAAAATTAATTGTATGCTGCGATTGGAAACATTTTTTTTGTAACGTAGTTGCTGTAATTTTACTTCTTTCGGCACGTTTGAAAAAACAGATCAGTGTATATTTTTAGTTTGTGTAAAAGTATTACATGGCGATGTAACACGTAGTTAATTTATTATTATGATCACATTTATTACAGTCTAAAGAGACTCAAATATTCTATACACTTACAGGCCGTACAGTCTGTACGCAAACGACGTATACTAGTCTTGCTCCAGGGTACACTCGTCCTTAATGCTGCTATAGTTACTAAAATCTATTGGCCATAATACACTATAATCGGGGGCTCCAGTCTCTATCACAATGAGAGTACGGTGACACATCGAAGTGGCATATATAAGAAACGTCACGTGCCCCGATACTGCATTTGAGTGTAGAAGCTCAACGTGCTGGCGTGTAGTGTTTAATTGAGTTAGTCATCCCGTAAAGTTGAGGGAAATACCACGTGTTATAAACATAACAGACATTGAATCAAATAAATGTACATCTTCATATATCTATTTATATAAACAAATTTCTGAAGAGTAATATATTTCATATTGTTAATTCGTATTTACAAAGCTTATGTTTTGTTATAGAGTATATTATAAATATACTATACGAAATAAAATATAATATACGAAATATAATATACGAAATATAATATATTAAATATAAATATAATATACGAAAAATATTTTCGTATTGTGAAAAATTGTGTATCATTGTTTGAGGCCGCCTTTACGTAAGTGTTACTCTTTATGAGTAAAACTATAAACATTATGATGCAGAAAATAGCGCACTTCGGATAAATTCTTGATTTTTTAATAAATAATTTTATTTTAATAAAAAATCTTGTAATTTTTAATAATTATCTCTAGAGAAATATAACTTCTCGCGTACATACTAAGTTCACAGGCTATAATTCCTTTCGTTCAATTTAAACATTGTCTACAGGTTGTGGCTGAGATTTTTTTCGTCGATACTGTTTATATTTTCTTTCTAATAAACGATGGAGTTCGACCTCCATCCAACCACTCCATCAGTATCAAATGTAGGTGCTACATCAATAGATTAAAGAAATTTATTTTATGCCTGTTATTAATATGCGATGCATTAGATATTTTTTAATATTGATTTCCTATTTAAAATAAATTAGATATATAACTGCATTCTATAAATTTTAAATAAAATACAAAAGATTATTAAAAACGTTATTCAGATATTAAGATTAAATTATTAAGATCAAAAGCACTTTACAAAATTAGTAATCTAAGTGAAAACGTTACAGTTTCGACAAAAATGAAATATTTAAATAAAACTAAAAAAAACATTGCGTATTTTAAAAACTATAGAAAACTATTTCTCAGAGATGAAAATGAAGTAATTGAAAAGTAAAGACAAGTATTACTCGTACAATTAATATTAAAAAATAAACACAGGACAAATGCGAATAGAACTCGCTACCTATGGGTTCTGTATAAAATTAATTATATATGTTTATATTTCATCTGATAGACGATTGATCAGAGCCGATGATTACACTATATTATTAAATAAACAACTCTTTTATATATATATTTCTACGGTGTTATTTCGGAAATAGCGCTAACAATTTTGATGAAAATTTTACTTTGATAACGTTTTACTTTTCAAGTTCTGTTTAGGTCATTTTCTTGTTGATCACAAAATGTTTTTAAGGACATTGCTTTATAGAGCCATCTCGTAGAGTTTTATATTTATTACATTGTTGCTATGATATTAAATATAATATCAAGTTACCAAGAACTTACATGTCATAAATTAGGCAGATGGTACTGTATGACATTACTAACATGAAAGCAGGAAGCAGGTAATTTTTTTCAGATCGTGTAACACGTATATTATGTGTTTAAATATTTATAATTGGAAATTAATATATGCAACCTTAAAGAAAATTATGTTCATATGGCAAACTCACAATACGCTGATCGAAGGTCAGTTACCCGGGTACAGACTATAAAATGTTAATAGGTTCATATATTTTTGAAATATTAAAAAAAATGTGTCCGGTCTAGATAATGTTTTTTAACGTATTGAAATAAAATATCACATTATAATGAAATCATTGAAAAAACTATCAGTAACCTCCAACTTTTTGTTTTTGTAACATACCTACAGACGTGTATTACAAAATTATGTAAACTTCTAAATTGTAAATCATAATTTATTTCTAGTACGACCCGCCATTACAATGAAATTCTATTAATATTATTGAATCATATTAACTTATCAGATATTTCCTCTTCTATTTTTCATTTTTGTAATTCTCCTTAATAAAATTTTTATACCTGCATTGTTTCTAAACGTACATTTTAAGAGTACGGAACGTTTGAAGTATTATCAAAAGACCGTCATTGCTATGAGTCAATCAAGTATTAGTCAGCCAGGTGACTAAGTGAATTTGGTGCTCATTGGTCGTGCTGGCCTGCTTAACATAACTTTAAAATTAAATTAATCGTTTTATATAATGAACGGCTTTGCCTCGGTTCGAACCGTTTACTTGTCGAGAGAGTAATCTCAAAGCGTCCATAAGACTGATAAATCAGATGATAGCTCATGGCGGCTGGTCATAAGACGCGCGAACAAACGCTTTGAAGGATTGTTACGAAATCTTACGCTATGCGCTCTGCGTGCGCCCGCGTACAAATAAACGTAATAAAACATTTATGTAATTAGAAAAGCTTAACATTTAACCTTCCACTTAATAATAAAATCATTTCTCGTACATACATCCTCGCCCCTCGTGGGACGTTCGTCTAACTAACCCACGCTATTTTTATGCGATTTGCAGTGCCACATTGTGTTTCAATAGTCCGTATTCACGGCCCTCTAGCAATAATTTGATATGGCTTTTTGTTTGAAGTATTTGTGTGAGACCTTAATTGTACTATCATTGTATTGATTAATGTAGTAAGTAGGTTTTCCCTCTATTTGTGTATGACCTATAAGAATATCTCTTAAAGTTATAAATTAAAAATAAATTAGAGTACAAAAATACTGAATAATACGAGGGGAAGTTGTTATGTAATTTACCTAACTATGAAGTCTAATATGACAAACATTGGCATTTTTTTTCAATGCAGAGTACCCTGTAATGAAAATGCACTAATTGGATTTACCACAAAGGACATTAAGCCATAAAAAATATTGCTTCTCTTTTTTGTCCAAATACCGTTCACTGCCGCCATCATCTCATGAACTGCTGTAAATCATTGTAGGTAGCTTTAATAATTATTCAAGAGTCTAATCAGGAAGCAATCGCAGTGTGCATGTTTGAGTTGCAGAGTGGGTGGCGATTCTTGCAAATACATTTTTGCCCGCGGCTCGCTCTGTTGCTGAAGCAGTATGCACAGATGCGTTATTGTCCAAAATCAATATACCTTTTACGAATTAGCCCTTCCTCTTTTTTTTTTATTAATAATTAATAGTTGATCCAACGAATGAGTATAACATAGTTATTTATATTTTCGTAGTTCGTCGTAGTTTTCATTTTTTGCAAATTACGAAGAATAATATCCCTTCAACATTCTAAAATACGGTTTCCATTAATTTTCCTGCCTAATCCCTATGGATTAATCTTACGCATCCAAGGAGTTTTCTCATCCTCATTTACCTCTACTGTTATTTATAGATGTCTCGCAATATCCCACACGGCGCTCCATGTCGCACAGAATCAACATTTTAGGGACCCAATACGCTTTGTCCTTGGACATGTTTAAGGATAGATGAACTGTTTGTTTGCGCGTTTCTTGTTACTACTCACCTCCCTAACGACCTGCCACAAATTAATTCGCCGGTATTTTAAAATTCGTTTCTTTACTATTGCTACATTTTCGTCAGTAACGGTTGGAACGGGTCGCCACTACGGGATCCTCGTCTTGACTCTCATGGCCTTACTTAAACAGCTTCGACCAAAACTTAATGAAGAAATAGATGAAATCAGTGGTGCAATAACCTGAACTTGTTTAATATAAGTTATCTTAATCTATCATACTTAGGTTCTGCGTTTGCGTTTTTGGTGAAAAATTTAATGACTGGTCGATGCTCAATTTTTAACATATTTAGTTATTTCGTTTTTATTGGGACATATTCGAAAACAAACGGAGTACTCGAACATGGTAAATAAATTAATTCTAGTGTTCTCAAAATAGGATTAAATATAGTATTCGACAACACATCGATCAGTGTCATTTTCGCATTACATATGGTCAAAAGAGATTAATTTTTACCCTGCTCTCGTACTGTATTTCATTCACCGTGTTTGACACCGGATATGTGCTCGTATAGCTCCACGACTCGAGTACAACATAATAACGACACATTGTCTATTGACACCGAAGTAATGACTAAAACCGGTATCGTTTCGTCAACAGGATCAGTATGACACCGGCGGCGCAGCCGACGCAGGCATGCGATGCCTCCGCGCATCCCAACGGCGGACCGGCTTATAGGACGATGTGCGACAGTGAAACACGTGACTTTGAGTGTGACAATAACAACACAACAACGGATAATCACAAAGCTAGTGACAAATTAGTGGAAAGTGACACAGAATTCGATATAGCTAAGTACGAGGCGATGGAGTTCACGCCGAAGATAAGGTGGCCGGACCTGGCGGCGCAGACGCTCCTGCACTCTGTGTCGCTCTACGCCCTGTACCTGATGTTCACGATGAAACTCAAGTTCTACACGGTACTGTTCGGTGAGTGATCGCTATCGATCGTGTGTGAATTGTATTCGATTAGAATGTCTTAGCTAAGTTTAAGTCGACCGTAACTGACGACAGGACTCGAGCGAGGTCCACGTCAGACGTTGGACTGTGGAATTGATGATAACGTTGCTAAGTACCCGCACAAGTATTGGTCCGAAATGCAAAATACAGAAGATATAATTTGTATGAAAAATCTCAATTTCAAAATTATTTTACCATATGGCCAACCAAAATTTTGGAAAATATGGTTAGTACTTTATAAAAAAAAAAATAATCAGCCGTCTGGAGTGTAGACGTTGCCATAGCAAAGGGTGTATATTAAAGTTATTTGAGGTCATTTCATACGAACACCTCTACGAAAAATCTATCTAATAGATTGTCAATACTACTAGTTTTTGTTTTCATTTCATTGTAGACCAAAAAGATATGTTCTCATACCTATGTTCCCATACGCCGAGATTAGCTAGCACAATGCAATAAATCTCACAATTTTAATGTAGGTACTTGGATCTTTTCTTTTATCAGTAATGAAAGAATTTTATAGTTTTTCGTGTTATCTCTTTTCACGATAGTCAGAGGAACACGTGAAATGGTCTACGTAACAAACGCACAAAATAAAGTCGTATGAAATTTGTAAAATTGATCTTTTTATTTTCATTTAAATTAAAGAGTACAATGAACCCTTCTTTTTCGTAATTAGTTTCGTTATCACTAATAAGGATGTCGAGAAATGTTTGTTTTAATTTTAAAATAACATAATATCTCGAAATACAACCATGAAAAATGCAACGACGTTAATAACATAAAAAAAATACCTGTACCGATTACCCTCTTCAAAAAAAAATTAATTTGTACGAAATAAATTATAGATGATATAGTTGATATAGATTAGAGTTGATATAGATGATTAATTCCGTAACCGTTACAAAAAATTACATTTCAAACTGATTTTAATTTTCTATGAAAGATGTTAATTTTTAGCAAATGGAGCAGAACGTACCGGCTTTTGACTGTTGAGATGATTGAGATGATGATTTAGTATTTGTTGGCAGTGATCGGGACAATCTACTCGTCCGGCTTCGGCATCACGGCGGGGGTGCACCGCCTCTGGTCTCACCGCGCCTACCGCGCGAACCTGCCTCTACGGATACTGTTGGCGCTACTTTTCACCATCACGGGACAGGTGATATAATTGCATTTAACAATATCATCAAAAATACCATCATTAGTGGTATTTTAGCGACACACTTAACGACGTTTACAAACAGAAATAAGTGATATTATTGTCTCTTTCCAATGCCACAGCGCAAAGTAATGGTGAACGAAAAATGTCATAGGAAGCGTTTTCTGTATTTAGATTTTTGAAATTGGGCTATTAATCCGTTAAATATTTTCGGTGACAGTGTTTTGAAAAATATATGTTGCCCGTGATTCAGTTTCTCATCAAGAGGACAACATTCTTATACATAGAAACAAAACCACCCGTATATTACAAACTTGACAAGATTCTTCTAATTTTCGTTTAAATTAAAACTTAATTTTTCATTTAAATTGAGACAATATGTGTTGTGTCAATACACTTAAGACAGCTGTGTCACAAACGTATTTTATTTTGCAATATCATTAAAACCTATCACATATCAATTATATTATTATTATATTATATTCTTCTAAAATGAAAACTATTCTCTATAGCGTGAACACTAGCGTAATGATACCCAAATTTGACGATGCGAAGTGCCTAAACGTAAATCTTTCTGGAACATTCGTTACCTTTTTTTCTAACGATTGGCACTTGCATTCAATTATAATATAGAATGAAAATGATAGCCCATTACCTGTGCCCCGTGTACCTACGCTCGGCACACGGTTTGACAGTCGCATAGATCGTCTAGGTCATAAGTAACTGAGCTGACTACTGGCTAGTTTGGGTATTCAGTGCGAATAATTTAATGAATAAATTTCTAACTGTACGAATTTGACTTGCAAGTTTTTACCTTGCGATTTGTTTGACGGCCTGCATTTTATTCCAAAAAAAAAAAAAAAATATATATATATATATATATATATAACTAATATAAACATAACTAATATAAACATAAGACCTGACCTTTACAATTCATTTGCTGTTTACGCATTATTTATACGTGTATAATCAGTGAATACAAGGATAAAAAAAAACACTAGCGGATTACAATCGTTACAGGTAAATTCATACAAAAATCAGTAACTCGACCAGTGGGTGGGCCACAACATCGCCTAATATTACCCGTAACGGCGATTTCATATCGACGACTTCAAACATCCGCCCGTTCCGCGAAGTGATAACGCACGTCACTCGAAAGAAGCGCGCCCGGCGATGCCGCATTTATTTCTAATAAATTGTATTATCATTATGCAGATAAGCAGCGTCACTTTTTCATGAGCTGTCGCCTCGGAACGCCGATATGAATACGAGATGAAAAAGTAAAAATTCGTTCTTCCGCTACATTTATATCTCCGAATAGCCCTTCTTCTCGCCCTTCTTTGCTTGTTTGTGAGCGCGAGAGCGATCGGTTGCTAAATCGTTTTCTGATAAATGCAACAACCCTAATGCATAAACTTTAAGGATTATGATCATATATTACTTGTTACTAAAATTTTGGGATTGTTATTTGTAGTATAGACATTATTGTGTAGAAAAGCTGTAAAATTTATTATTCATCTCGCTTGAAGAGCTACCTTTAAATGCGTTTTATTACCTAGTTGAACTTGTAAATCATGTGTACAAATTTTTGCATAGCTTCTATCGCGGGCCTTGAGCGTGGAGACCGAATCCAGAAATTCCGTAACGAAAATAACCTAACACCCCCACTCCGACCGGCACAGCGATGATACTTTTTACTTTTGCCATCTATCGATGAATAGCAGAACTTTTAATGACTTTTTGAAATATCACGCTTGTCTCTTTAGTTCAGCAACTCGCCTCTAAGTGGCATTGGTCGTATCAGCGTTACAGCGCATGCGTAATCCCCCTCTTCGCCCCGCAATCTGGTGACTCATGCCTGCTTAGAGTTTCGGCGTTAGGGCACCTCCTCAAAAAAATACTACATAAATAAAATAAATAAATAATTATAATTGCAAAAGTTGATAAAAAAAAAACTATGCAATAGCTTTACCGCGGCAGTCCCCGAGTGCCAAATGTGTTTTTGTTTACTTTGTGCTAGATTTTGAGTGACTCTTGTCAATCATGCATTTAGTTATTGTTTAGTCTAAGATAGATCTTCATGCAGTCTTCAATAAGTATAGTGAATCGTAGAAATCATAGATGTGACAAGATTTTTTTTTATAAGAATGAAATTAACGATAATTAATCGTCGAAAATGAAAACCAAGAGCAAACTTTAAAGTTGGCTTCGAAAATACAATTTTTGTCTTAATGTAGTTGCGGCTATTAATAAAAAAAAAACAATGACCATGGATTAATAAAAAATATGGTTTTGGATACGAGTTCGTAAGCCATCTCCAAGTTGTAATAGCATTAGTAATTTTTTAGCATGAAATAAATGAAGGTGCTCACATAATGTATACTTAAGTCTATGAAACTGAAGCGATACCACAGGAGCTACCTACTTATATATTTACATTGTTATTGAGAGCTGCACATTATTCATTATTGAGTTTTAACGAGCGCTATTAAAACGGGAAGGTCTGTAGAGAATATTACAATAAATTGTCAATTGATATACTGTTGATACTCCCACTACCTCCCAGTTACCCCCACCACAGCAAATAAATGGCTTTTTTTTATAATAAATTAACAAATTCGTTTTTTCTTTTAATTAAAATAACTGACACAATTGGACTCCAACTGATTATGTTCAAATGTATGTCTGTTTGTTTATATGAACATGGTAAATTCAAAAACTGCTACACCAGTTTCGATGAAATTTTGGTGATTTATTAGTTGTAACCCAAAGTATAATAAGATATATCACACACTGTTATCTAAAGATTAGACAGGGAATTATTTCCCTCGAGCTGACGAAACAACGGGTAAATGTCCCACTCAGTTTTGACTCAATTTTGGTGAAATTCACTAGAGATACAGTTTGTGTGATGAATCCAGGCATGTATTATTTTTTATTATAGGAAATAACCGAAAAATATGGTTGTTTAAATAAACAAAAAAAGTAATTCACACCTAACCAATAATTAATATAAACATGAGAAACTTAATAGCTTAATTCACGCGGACGAAGCCGTGGGTCCGAGTTAAGCTATATAATACTAGCTTTACATCTGCTGTTTTGTCCACGTATATGTATACAACAGGTTTCCTAATCTTTGATAATAATGATCTTGCTATTAATCACAATATCATTCCCGCTTGCCATTCTGGTCCCGATACTGCCCTGATTTCGATCCTGGTCAAGCTCTTAATTCTAATCCCGACGCCACACTTTGATCGACCCCAGTTCTGTTCTTAATTTTCCGGTCACGATTCTGCTCCCCGTCCCTTTTTTGATTCCAGTACTACTACCGGTCTTATTTTCGATTAGTATGGAGCCGGGGAGAATTTTAGTATTTAAATAAAATATAGTTCGTATTACTAGGGAACAGTATAGCTTTCATCTCCTGAAAGAATTTGTAGTCAGTGTAAAGTTCGCATTCTAATTTATATAGAACTGTACTACTTATTTCAGCATTAGTCCCTAACAAATGTTAAAATAAATCGTATAAAAACTTCTCCATTAAAAAGCCATTTGGGTGTACCTACTTTTGTGATATACATCGGTCTAACTGTGTTGGAATTTAGCAATTATACATAAAAACGTCCATCTATGTGTATATGCAGATAAGAAATAACGTTTCACTGTCGATTCAATTATGAAAAAAATATTTCAGGGGAAAGTGTACTCTTACATCAAAAACACACATACTGCCGCTAAACTATTTTATGAAAAAAACCATTCTGATTCATCACTTAATCTCGATTTCGACCTTGTTTACTATTACAATCTTAGACCAGTGCGGATCTTGATCCTGCTTTGAGTATTGCTGAAAGTGAGGACTTCGTATCATATCCACGCGGGTGAAGACACGGGCGCTAGGCTAGTCTTTTAATAAGACCAGCCAATGGGACGGCTTGTTATTGTAATGATCATTTTTTTTTCTATTTAAAATGTAATAAAGCGTATCTATATTATGAATTTGCAGCGTATTTTTATCTGTGTATTTGATCCTTACTTGTCGTTATATTCCTCCAGAACGGCTGAATTAATTATTTTTAAATTTTTAATCACCTTGTTGTTGCGCATATTTTTTACGCTAAACAAATGTAAGTTTATCGTTGAAAAAAATATGTATAAATATAATAATAATTTTATTAGTCATTAATAGGTAATAATTTTAATTTTGTGAATTACGACAACATAAGAGGTCGATACTCCATAACGAGCTGTAATGTTTTAACCGTCTACTTAGTTTTGCCGTTTTATGGCTTAACTTAGATACAGCATGGATTTTATCATGCATCTTTTGGAAAATATTAAATAATAATCTTCTCTCCTCATAAAATAATTTTGCAAAAGAAACTATATTGATTGTAGTAGCCATTTCTGAGAAAATCTCTGCCGAGCGTTTATTAGGGTTGTGTTTATATTACTGTTTATTATTTATAATATATTTTCAATGATCTGTATAGGATCCCTTTCACATTGTAAGCAAAAAAAAATGATTTATAGCTGATGGCAGCTTTCATACAAATTGTGATAGTAAGAATGTATAGGCATCTTGCCGAGGCACAAGCAAGTGGTAACAGTAGACTCTTCGAGAAATTACGTAAACTGGCGTGGGTGTGGTGGGAGATAAGCGAGTCTGCTCCTTTTCTCAAAGCTGCAACGAAGTTAAATAGACATCCAAGTTTATCCCGATCAGCGCCAGATAGGATACTATCAATTCTCATGTACCTCTAAAATCTTTTAACATCAAATTAACTAGAATGGCTTAAGGATTACTACTAATCCTTAAACCATTTTAGATAATTTAAGGATTACTACTAATCCTGAAATCACATTATAAAAAACAAGTATAATTCTAGTACACAACTTTAGTCTGTCTCAAACGGTAATGTCAAAATAAAAAGGAAAGTAATGTAAAATATGAACTTACCTTTATTAACGCAACTAGTTGGCGCAATGTCAATATCTATAAGTACACAACAATTATATAATTATATAAAAAAAAACATTTATTGAAAACAATTCACGCCATAATTTTAAAAATAGTTTTCTTAAACTCAGTAGATCACTGTAGATTATAAGTGTGACATTATGAGACAATGCGGTAACATTGTAACATCTTGGTAACACAGAATAGATATCCCATTATTGTAAAATTTTACTATTCATTACATGATGTAGGGTATTGTTACATTTTGCAACAATAACTGTAGCATATTGTAACATTAGTGACATTGTGTAACAGTGTAGTGTTATGTTACATTACTCAACTATTTATAATATTGCGGTAATATTAAAATAAAACTTCTTTAACATTTTATAATATGGTATATGGTATAACGTAGTGTAACATAGCGCAGGTAATTTCATACGGTCCAGGGCTAGTGTCAGAACTGAAACCGAAATCGTGATCAAGATTGAAAGTGAGATTGGGAGTAGCAGTAACATTAAGTTTGAATTTAAATAATTACTGTAATAGTGAAGTTAGAGAACTTTATTTTATGTTTTCTAGACCGAAACAGCGGAAAAAATATACATGTTTTTGTCTTTTATCATTTTACCTAAAATGAGATTAATAAATCTTCCTGTTTACACACTCAAATATTCATAACTTACAGCTATTTATCTACACATTAAAGATCCTAAGAGATCTCAAAAGCTTACAAACAATAATGAAATAATTACGATGCTCGGCAATAAGTCGTAAACCCAAAGTCGATTGCTGGAGACCTATTCGAACTTGTAAGCTAGGGATTTTTCTTTCTCCTGCGAAAAAGCGAATGGAAATATGTTAAATATAATATTTAAACTATTTAATTTAAAACTGAAAAAAAAAACGTAAGGTAAAAAAATATGGGATATGATGAAGATAATATGTTTTACCCCAAAAAGAATTGCCATTACGTACGTTGACAAAAAAAATATTGTACATTTTAATAGCAAGCAAAATCGAATAGGGCTTCACGTACGAAGTTTCCCGACATTTTTTCTGATTTATAAGAAAACTGAATCAAACGAAATGTTTTCATCGTCGAAAACAATGTTATTATAATCAAGTGACATCAAAGGCGCACGAGACTTTCGAAGAAATGGGACGCCCGTTTCGTGGCACACATAAAAGTAACCTAATGGTCAATACGTCGCGTGGCGTGTTTGAAGGCAGTTAGCCGGCGCGCCCCGCCCGCCCCGCCCGCCCCGCCCCGCGCGCGCGCCGCAATTTTGCGATACCCTACGCAGGCTTTCACCGTCTAGAATTATGTAAATTGTGTGTCGATTCGCTTCTTGTGTGCGATGGGCGAAATATTGAAATGTTACGTGGGCTAATCGTCCATGTCTTGAACATTTTTGATTTGTACGATATGTACCTATCAGTCAAAATATGTGAAGCGATAGGAAAATCATACATGGGCGGATCCAGCCTTCGAGTCGTGTCGGAGGGGGGTGACATAGTCGAGGTTAGTCGGGACAGACTAATCGTTTAAGGTCAAGGGGGGTCATGACCCAAATGACTCCCCTTGGATCCGCCCTTGAAGTCATGCCTGTCGTACTCGTGCGCCAAATTACACGTCATCACGTTCCGCTTTGAGTGTATTTTTTTCCGCTTAAGTTTTTCCACTTAATACATTTAAAAATAGCATTAACTATATTACTATATAATTGTTTCTACATCTTTTATGTAGAATTTAGTTTCGTTATCGAACTCGCTTTCAATTTCTAATACGATCGCGAAAACACATTAAAAATATTCAAGTCTAATAAACTTAAATATTTTTTGAATTATCAAATACTTAGTATTGGATATATCATTACCTTTGACCTGTCGACTGCTCCTTCGCAGCTGATTGTTATTTATGGCAGCCCACAACTTCGCCATAAGTCACATTCATTACGAAGTAATAAAAAACATGTTAATCCAACAGATGTCTAAAAATACAAATAAAATGGTCATTTCGTAGGCGGCTAAGGAGCCGAAATATCGAATCGAAGATTTCACGAGTCAGGCGTGAAATTCTCTAATACCATTACATACGAATTAAAAAAATGTTAGGCGGTCAAATGGGGCTTACGATAAAATTTATAGTTGTGCTAATTGCTTATTAAAATTCGAATCAGATCCATGAATGGGGCGATTGCGTTGTTACGACTGCAGTTATTACCGTGAGTCTTATGTGCCACGAGACTAGTAATTTTTATTGTTTTGATTGGATTACTTTTAGCGAAACCTGTGATATTCAAAGAAGAGAATAATAATGATGAATATTATAGTGGTAGAAAAATTACACGAAATGTGAGATATGATACAAAAAAATGCGATAAATACCAGTAATAATTTACTAGTTGGCAATATAATAAAACTAATTTTATAACCGTACTGATTATAAATGATACAGGTATAACTTATTGATGATAGCGCAATTCATTTCATCACAAACTAGCTCTTATATAGATCTTATTAGTATACATTATTCAAGTGTAGAGTGTGGGATCTAGAACGATCGTTCTGAAATTCGGAACATTTTTTTTTAAAGGTAAACCCGTCTCGTTTTCTCCTCGCTATGCATATTAATGTAAATCAAATCTGAATAACAAAATTGGTAATTCGTTCAAGAGTAGGTTTACGGGCGCACGGAGTGAACTAACGAAGCTGATGAGACTGCGCAGAGCTTTTGGAAATTTGAAATGTTTGCACTATGGAAACTGTTAATAAAGAAATTTTCATTTATATATTTTTTCTTAAAGAACGGAAGGCGTGGCCTATTTTCTGTTAGAGAAAACGATCTCTCAATTAAACAGCGAGATGGCACCAGTTGTGATAAAAATAGACAGGATTGGTACGGGAAAGCTGACTAACCTTAGTTGAACACAAAATCATGGTGTAAAGCGGAAGTATTGGTCCGTCAAATAATTAGGTATTAATTAAAATATTTTAAGCGCGAACCAATGCTTAAAATAGAAAAGGAGCTACTCTTTTACGTATTCCCCTTTTGTTTTATCACTTCGTTTCAAGTCATCCGTTAAAACAAAAAAAAATTCAATATTGATCGTATAGTTTGTTTATAAAATCAAAAGTTAGACTACGTCTATCATCCTTATGTACCTAATTACAGGTAACTCGGACTGTTCAAAGACTTTTCATCTTTAAACATTGAAATACGTTAGATTTGAAGATGCCTCGTAATTTCCCCAACTCTGTCCATCAAACTTGAATTCTTCTTGTAACTTCTTTATCGAAAATCGCTCAACGTATTATGGAAAGGGTCACGAACGAGGAAATCCGCTGAAGAACGAAACTTGCTGACGCCGTTCGCAGAATCAGTAATTTGAAATGACAATAGGCAGATCGAGTCACTCATAAGACCGAAAACTGTCGGGGAAGAAATCTTCCCGAGTGGCGGCCACGAACTGGTCGTCGCAGCGTGAAACGACCGCCCACTAGGCGGGCCGGCGACCTGGTCAGGGGCTCGGGCCAGCGTCGGTCGCGGGTGGGCCCTTGTTATAATGATTACAAACATACACACCATGAAAACCTAGGAGGGAGGCCTACGTCCGCCAGTGGACGTCCAACGATTGATGTGAACCAAGGATGCGTGGTTATAGTACTAACCTTTGAATATTTTTTTGTGAGATTGTGATATTTCACTTCGCCCATGACCCTGGAACGATCTGCGGTGATAACTTATCACCAGTCTTTGACTTGCATTTAGCAACGCAGCGGAATTAATACTGCTTACTGCATCTAATTAATACTGCTTACTCCTCAAACATGAAATTTTATGAATATTAAATTGCAACAATTCTAACTGAATACGCAGAAAAATGTTTTTTGAGGGCTACGGTAAAACTCGCCACAATAACACGAGTTACGTATTTCACGATTGTGAAAATGAATTCATGCCACGGATCGCATCTGTACGTTCATTTGTTATTCGTTTTGTTTTTCGAGCGGCGGCCTCGCAAATTGATCACGATTGAAAAAGCGATTGATGCATATTGAGAGAATTGGGCGTATGTTATGAGAAACCTAAAAAGGTTGTGTATTTACGATGAGAGAATATTGTAACGGCTAACGGCCAAGTGGAGTCAATTGCGTGTCATTGACGTGAGTCGCGTCACTCGGCCTCGGTGAGGTGCGGTATCCCACATGCATGCATCTTTCGTCAGACGTGACGTTTGACGTAAGATATAACTTAAGAAAACTTAGTCGAATGAGCGGACGTGATGTTTGAGGCTTTGTGCTGGAATATATTTTAATTGAAAAAAGTTATACCTACTCCAATGAAAACTGGGTTTTCTTAATTGAATCATGCAACTTTTTTATCTTGTATCTATCGTTATCTTATAGTAAATTAACTATATCTTCATACGCATTGATAAAATAGACTACGGTTTACTCTTGCGTCGATTCTAGTGATATTTTTACGGACACGTTTTTCATTTGTAGCGCGCTTTCTTTTTGCGGACAACCGTTTTTAAATCATTACTGTTGATGTGTTGTTAAAATTGCATAACTACGACGATATTTTAATATAAAATATACGCGCGCATATGCTTGAAATGTTTTTCTAAAATTTCATAAAACAAACATGTTTTGTCGTAGTATTTCTTTGTTGTACAAGGAATTAATGTATTTCATCGCGCTTAGGAATTTGGCCACATATTGTTTTTATAGACTTCTTGGCATTTATGAATATGTTTTGCTCAATATAGTAAGCAACAACAACAGCTGCGGTGGCGCAGCGTCGGGCTTCCATACTTTTATCTCGGTAAAACACCCGGCCGGCTAATTTAAATTTTACCAAATTAATGACGATTGATCGATAAACAAATATATTACATTCTTTTTTGTTAAGTATTTTAAATAATTTATTTAAATTTGCCATAACCTTCGAATTAACGATTATTTTCTACTTGCAAAAATAAATTTTAGGTTTTGTAAAATAAATAAGGCTTCGAGTTAAACCAGAATACACTCAGAATATAAAATCGTATATGGCCACGCAAACGCATAATTGTCTTCATTTATTTGATTTTGTTATTTCATTTATTGCCAATGGTTTGATTTACTTTCTATTTTTCCAACTAAAATACAGCATGTACATGATCGAATGAAATCACAGAAATAAATATTATCTTATATCGATAATTATTAGGTATTTTCGGCAGTAAATGATGTGTATTCGCTTGAAGGACAATTTGAGTAATGTCCTTTCAAATGAGCATTAATATTATATGTGTGCCAAAGTAACTATATTTGTTTGTTTATATACAATTCAATGTTTGAACTGGTTTTGTTGAATTTTTGCATGAAGATAATCTGAATTTTAAGGAACGTGTTAATTTACTTTTTTCCATACCTTGACGAAAAGTTCGGATGACAATCTGCGGGAAGAAAAGTCCCACTTTTCTCCCTTGGTGCATAATATACTATTTTGTGTGCCTGTTTGTATGTTATCTTATAACCCAATAATGATTAAACCGTTATTAAATAAAATTTTGTATACTGATAGAACGCGTCGTCGTGTAAAATATGTTATTGGTTGTCGTCTCCTTTTCTATTTGTCCGTATGTCATTTTATAGCTTAGTCGATTTTGATGTAACCTGGAAAATTCGTCGTCGCGTTTTTAAGTCATCATAAGTGCAAGTCTTAAAGAAAAATTAATTTAAAATACACTTGTATTTTATTTTATTAGTCATGTTCGTTTTTTAACTATAAGTAGAGAAGGCCGAGAAGGGGTAAGAGTAGGGAGATAGGGAGAGAAAGGAGAGACGAGTAAGAGATATGGATCAAGAAAGCGAGAGTGCAAACAAAAATAGGAGCTACAACAAGACAGGGAGAAAGAATGACCCTGGAATGAAATCAAAGACGTGGAATTGGACTTGGGCATAGGATCAAACATAGAATTGCTAACAGGACAAGTATTGTGCTTATAATCGAGGCTTTAATAACGATCAAAGTTTGTATGAAGATTCTCTATGTAAGAGGAAGGATAGGCGGGCGAAATCTGGTAATACTTAATTTGAAAATCAATAATTATTCCATAGATGTGTTTCTCTCGTAGGCGACACAAATAAATTTCGGCCATAATTTAGTATGAATTAACCTTTTTTGTCTATAACTGTTTACCATTTCAAAAATAAGTCTCGATCGAACCGGCTTTAAGCGAAATGGTCAAAACAAAACAGATACTTATGTTTTTTTTTTGGAAGACAAATGATACATTTAAACGCAGTGAAATAAGAAGACTAGCGATGGTTGTGATACGTATTAGAATGAAAAGGCACAATGAAAGAACTAAATTTTCCATCGATTATAATAGTATACGCCAATCGGTTATCGCAGGAGCTCCGGCCATGGATATAAAATTGATTCCTTCATCTTATGTTACGAACTATTTCCGTTAATTGCACCTGCGATCTCGATTCTGATTTCCGATTCAAGTTCCACTCTCAATCCTCAATCCGAGTATCAATCCTGATTTTACGTTATATTGGTTATAATACCATTCGTCATGACGCCCGCGTGGAATCGAAAAATGTCATTTTCATAAAATAATTTTTTTTTTGGTTTTAAGAGTCACCCTATTGTGCTGTGTGTTGATATGTGCTTAAGTCTGTCAGGCAAACGTTTTTTCCTTCTATGTATTTCAGATTATTATGACATAGACTGCATTGATCGTTTATGCATTAACGTTTCTGTAACCATACGTGCCGTTTTTTAATTAATCAATTATTAATTAATTAATCAATATTAGCATCTGTATTAGACGCTAATATTGATTAATCCCTGCGTGTTAGGAGTTGTAAATAAGAACTTTCATTTGTATTTAGCTAAATTTGTATAGGATTTTGTGCATTGTACAAAATAATCGTTAAGCGTGCCGTATACACTTTTATATAAATGGTAATAAACGCAATAATATAATAATAATAATATCTTAAAACTCACACTCAACTACTTATTCCATAATTCTGCTTTATCTCTAGTTATATTGTGATTTTTTAAATTATTGTTTATTAACAAAGTAATATCTTTCATTAGAGAAGTTTAAAAATCAACGTTTATTTTACTTTTTTTTATAGTCAAAATCATTAGTAATATTCTGCAGTACGGTCGCTACACTTTATAATTTAAGAAATCGAGGTGATGGATTGATTATTTGTTAATAGAAATACTTTTCATTAAATATAGAGTGACGAAACTGATAAAAATATTCTAAAGGGTACTAGTTACTTTATTTAGATAATTATTCTGTCATACTAGTAATTCTATACATTTGCAAGTTTCACTACAAGAATTATGTTTGTAAAGATATAGACGAATGAGAGTCCAAATATTTTTATTCAATTTCAGAAAATTGTTTGCATAATATTGATTTTGAGCCCAAATTTAATTTACTTTAATTTATCAAATTAAATTTAATAAAACGAAAATGTAATAAGAACTAGTGATAACGAATGTAAACGTTTCGTCTTAACTTTACTGCATTATTGGAAAAAGCGGGAATTTTAAGTGTTCATAAAATTAATTAACCAAGATGTATTGATAACCTGTTAGTATTAATACCATTCAATTACGTTAAAAAATGTATTATCCAACTAAGGCAAAACTGTAAAGGCTTTGGTAATCTAAGTCAGTTTAGTCTAAGTTAGCTCATTTCTTCCCTAATAACATGTTAGCTGCTTGTCCGATTTTGGGATATAAATAAATTGTTGTATACAATTTGGCAGCCGTGGTGTTGAGAAAAAGCGAAACAAGGAAACACTTTTTATTAATATTACAAACCTACGCTTACCTATTCAAAAGAGTAGGCAGTAACTACATATTTTCACGTGGTACGTACAACTCTTGCTTATATGTCCATTTTGGTCTGCATAGATTTTTCTAGAGCCACCCTTGCTGACCCTTCCATCACAAACTTTCGCTCTTATAGGTTTGTTTTGTTCATCCTTTCCATAGACAAGAAAATATATAAATTCCAACTTAGTGCGCTGAGTGTGTTGTGGCATTAAAAAGGCCTTTAAAGCACAGCTGTGTAAAATTCGTTTACCTTTTTCACATTTTAATTAGCGTGTATGAATTAAAACCGTTATTAATATCTTAATTTCAGGATCGATGTCCTAGATATCGCTCGTATCTTTTAACTAATTAAGTCGGGGCGAACATCTACCTTCGATAAGCTGATTCTCCATCTGGACCCTGATGTTAAATCCCATCAAAATTGACATTATGAAAAGTTTTATACTAAAATTCTACTATAACAGACAGTGAAGTGTAATAAATAAATGCTAAAAATTGCTATATCTTCCCTTAGATTATTTTTATTCTATCAGTTAGATTTTTCAGGCGAAATCAAATTCAAAATTCACTACCTGTATTGATTTATTATAACTGTTAGCAGATTATTCCATTGCAAAATTAAGAGATATAAGTACATTTATAGACTTACGTCTTAAATCCACAATTTTAAAATTACCATAACTGACTTAAGGTTTCGCTGTCAAGTCTGTAATATCCTATGACGACAGTTAATTGAAACCAATAGGCAAAACATATTCAATAACTCACAGAATGTATGTGTACTGTCGCGAAAGTAGAGCCCTTAGGCTCCCGCAGAATCTCCCTTATCGAACACGAGCGGTAATTCATTCAGCTTGCCTTCAGATGTATTTCACTATTTTATTTTATTCATCTAATACAATCCGCCGCTCTCCTATCTGTTTCTAGACGTTCCTTTCGGGACTTCTCAGAAGTACAAAAGAACGTGTGATATCGTACGAAAGTTGATTTCGATATTTATAAACAATTATTATTGTTATTAATCCTTGTGTTATCTCGATTCTTTTTGTTGTTTTCGTGTGATGATGTTGAATTATCGAGACGGATTTTAATCACCATACTGCTGAAGCATACGCTCCGATAATTTATCTATTTAAAATGTATGGTCTCTGAACAATCACTAAATTCTTCAATACGATCTTGCAGAGAGAGACTTGTACACGTGGGCGTTGGATCACCGGGTGCATCACAAGTATTCGGAGTCGGTGGCCGACCCCCACGACGCCAGGCGAGGCTTCTGGTTCTCGCACGTGGGGTGGTTGGTGCTGACGCCCCACCCGGCGGTGGAGAACAGGCGCGACGCCTTAAGGAAGACGTCCCAGGACCTCCTCGACGACCCCGTTGTCAAATATCAAAAATTGTAAGTTGCAATCTAATATTAATTGCAATAAATTGAGTTTTAAATATAGCTCAACCCTAATATAATTTAAACATAAACTGACTTATAAGTATCTATTGGTTAATAAGGTACAATAAAAATAGTTTAGAATTTAAATTCATGTGCATATTTAATTACTACATATTTCAAAGAATTATTTTCTTTCCTTAACATTTTTTTCGTGTACGTTATAAAATAATTGTAATTAACTGATAAACTATGTCTTCTATTTTCTTGAATTCCTTAAAAAGAATGATTCCTTCATTTTAATCTTCGATATCTTTATAAAAAAACCTCTCTTAATTATAGTTATAGTTACGCATGAAATATTTCAAGGAGACCCCTTTGTTTTATAATGAACAGCCTACACATTTTTACATATAAAAATGACTTCGGAGTAAGACTGTTCTCATGAACGATAACTGACCTAGAGTTTTACCTCTCGCTTTCATTAGTAAGAGTCATATTATAACATCGGTTTTTAATTATTGTTAACCTTTTCTCCGATACAAATAATAACGTTATTACTGTTAAAATAATGTCTCCACATTGAACTGGCAAATTGTTTTTTAACGTACTGTTGATTTGAAGGATAATTACTATATAATATGTATACAAAAGTCTATTTAGAAGCGTTAAATTAGCAACATTTTTTTTATTAAAAACTTTCAGAAGGTTAAAGGCATCGGTAGCTGAAACGCGAGATTAATAAAAGGCCAAGGATTACGCTATAGGAATATTAATTACAAGAAAAAATAATACGCCTTTAAAGTGCGGAAAGCTAACATAAAAATTAAAGCTTGCCTTGAAATATTGTTAATTTAAGACTTATTTAAGTTAACAAATTAAGTTGTTACATAAATAGACCTTGTGACAGTATGGATTAAGCTGTTATGATTTCTTTCTCTCAGTGTCTCGTCTCACAATCGGTTGAGGAGTAAAGTTGTGGATACGAGATTTATTGGTACCGTGGCGTCAACGTTCATTCTACAAACCACTCCTAAATGGTCTATGGAATTAAGCTTTATGGCAAGCGTTGGCGACACCATGCGAAAATGATAACTACCAATTTAAAACTTTAAAATGCGAACGTTAAAAATGTATATACAGAGCGATTGAAAGATATCTTGGGTGAAATTAAACAGTATGAACGTCTAGAACTTGACGAATTGTCGAAGGTAACGAAACCTGTTTAGTAGACAAAACTAAAAATATATATAGAGTGAATAAGGAAAAAAACTTAGCAAGAAAGATAATTAAAAGAGGAATTTTGAAACAAAGAAAGTAGTTGGTGAAAAAAAAGCTGAATTTTTTGTCAGCAAAGGCTAACCATAGAGCGCAAAGAAAGAACATTTTGATAGATAAGAAGGTTGAAAGTGCATTCATACATTCAAAAATGAAAACTAAGCGATGTGTAAAAAGAAGAAAGAATGAAATAAAAGAATGTTACAACCGGAAATTTTAGGATAACTTCCGGACAAATTAAAAACTTTTCTAGAATATGTTGAAAAAGGCTCGAAATAGTTCCGAGACGTAGTGTGTAAATGTGAATAGAGACGAAAATGGATGTTTACTGAATGAAGAAAGTCATGTAAAAGAGCGCTAGAAGAATTATTTCAAAAGTGTTTTTGCTCGTGACGATACAGTTGCAGATGGCAATGTTACTGCAACTATTGCTACATGATTAATGAAGAAAATGAAATTATATGAATGAAATTATGAAAAATATGTAGCGTATGAAAACTGGAAAAGCTGCCGGATATGATAGTATTTCGTTAAATATGCTGAGAGGCGGTGGGCGTATAGTGGCAAGCCTTCAGTACCAGCTCTTTAATAAATGCCGAAAAAGCTGTAGGGTACCTAATGACTGATACAACATCGTCATTGTACTCCTTTATAAAGAGAAAGGCTTAAGACAGGCTTGCACAAATTACCGTCTCATAAGTCTCCTCGGCGTCATTGGCAAATTAATATTAAAATCGTTATTGAAATGGCTATGAATGATACAGAAAATAAGATCTGGGATGTACAAGCGAGATGTCTAAAAACATGGGAGCGTAAGGATCAATTTTTTTGCATGCCATTATGAAAAAAGTTTTGGCCAAAGCCCATGGGGTTTTCTGTGCTTTCGTAGATGTGAAAAAAGCTTATGATAGAGAGAAAATCTATGGAGAAGTCTATCTATACATGGTATGAGTAGCGAATTTATACGAGCACTGCAGTCTCTGTACAGAGGCTTTAGTGACGTGAGCTATATATATATATATATATATATATATATATATATATATATATATATATATATATATATGTGTGTTTGTGTGTGTGTGTGTGTGTGTAGAAGAAGAAAGAGTCAAACAAGTGAAAAGGTTTGTATTTTTGGGTAGTCTGTTGACAAATGATGAAACTTGGTAGAGATATCGAGAAGAGACTGAATGCGCTGAAATAAAGTAAACGAAGCCTTGTTTCCTATTATGAGTAGTAAAAGTGTTTCAAGACGAGCGCGTTTGGTTATCCATAATGGATTTCTAGTCTCTACGCTTATGTATAGTAGTGAAAGTTGGGTATGGCAGAAGAAAAATTAAAGTACAACGAATGCAATGGAGATACTATCTCGGCGCAATATGCGAGGAGTGTCTCTGAAAGATAGATGTCAGAGAGTGCTGTCGTTTGACGGAAGACGTAGTGACTAGAGTAGAAAAAGGTATGTTGCGGTAGTTTGGCCATTTGGAAAGGATGAATAAAAGTAGGCTGACATAAAAAAAATTATAGAGCGAATATGTGTGATGAAAATATCGACTAGGGTAGCCCTAGAAAATTATATGCAGATCAAATTGGTGCCATTTTAAAAAAGCGAAAAATTTTAAGCACGCGAAAGTGACGAACTTGCATGAAAATATTAGTAGATGTTATGAAGAAAGAGAGATAGCCAATAATCGTATCATGCGGAAACCTATAGACTCTGCCTATCCTTCTGGTAAATAGAAGTATGTTTATAATAATAATAATAAAAAATAATCTTTTGTAATTGATTCTAAAATCATTTATTCTAATATCCAAAGAAACTACAAATAACTTATATGTGTATATATGTCTTTACTAAAAAATAATATTTTATTTGATTAACATATACTTGAAGTATTATTCACAAGAATTACCATAGTCAAGTTTCATATATTGGCAACTAAAACAATGTAATTGACTAGGGTTATAACGATCTATAATCTACGTCAAGATTTGTTAATGTCATTAAAAATAACAAATTTTACATAATTTTATACTTCGATAAAAGCATTTTTGCAAGCGTTCTTATTTCATAAAATTTTAAATTAAATTCATATTACAGGTGCGAAAGTTAACTTATCATCATTTTAACGCTTTATTCATGTTCATTTTCTCTTGCAGATTTTTCATCCCGTTGTTCGCTTTGCTTAACATCGTGCTGCCCGTTGGGATCCCAGTTTATTTTTGGGAGGAAACTTTGGTGAACAGCTTCGTTGTCAGCTTCGTGCTGCGTTTCACCGTAACGCTCAACATCGCCTTTTGCGTCAACAGCGTCGCTCACATGTGGGGGAACAAACCCTACGATAGGTAATATTTTTGTAGTAACTTTTACAATAGTTCCATTTTTTTGAATTGGATTGAACATTTCATAATTGAAATTTGGGATTCTAAAGCTTCGAATAAATAAAAGAAATTATTTATAACTTGATATTTTGTAAAAGCAACAAAAAAAGCATGGTTTGGTTAGCATGACTTGGAACTTTTCAGGGTGTTCATGAATTGAGATCGAGTTAAATGAGACATCGAATTTGACTTAACTTGTGTCACTTGTCTTGTGTTGTCACTTAAGTACCTGTATGATTCCATACATTGGTTGCCATTACTGAGCACCCATGTCCCACCTCTCAGTAGTGTCAAAACAAACAAAACGCAATGCGAGTTGATAACTTGGCAATGTTTTTATAATTAATAATTTCAATTCGGACATAATACATTTATAATACAAACAAATAAATAAAAGCTTACGTTTCTTACACATATTCAAGTGTTTGAACATCGATGACTTGGAAAACAGTACATTTCTGATTTGACCTTAGCCTTTGTGCGTATGGATACAGACTGTTTACTTCATTTTCAGGTTCATCAGCCCAGTGGAGAACAAAATGGTGAGTGTGGCGGCCCTGGGCGAGGGCTGGCACAACTACCACCACGTGTTCCCCTGGGACTACCGCACCTCGGAACACGGTCGATTAAATCTCTCCACAATGTTCATTGACGTTTTCGCCAAATTTGGCTGGGCCTACGATCGTAAGCATTTTTTTTTTTTTCTAAGCAGCCATCAATAAAATAAGACATATTACGTGTTCCGGACTGTAATTATTCTGTCGCTTACTTAAATACATAAAATTTCTTACGTGCTAAAAACCGTTTCCGAATAATGGGATCTTTAATATCAAATTTGTATTGAAATTGAATTGATAATCAGATAAACACACGCTTATAGGTATTTGCATAAAATGCAGAAAGATAATTTTAAATTAGAGATATTAATATCGCTTTATGCTCGCAGCTACTATTTTACATTACTATGTAAATTATTTATTATATACTTTGGGAATTTTTCGAATCCAAAATCATAAAAGGTTTAAATGATATTACATAATCTAAAGAATTCGCATCGCGATGAGTATAAAAAAAACACGGCAAAATTGCGACTAACTTCGTTCCTTAATGAGAAATTAAAACTTTTCAAAAATATGTAATTTAACGGTGTTAAAAATAAATACCAAAATGCATGTTCAATTCATGTTAAAAGCATTACTATATTATAGACGCATATCGAAGACAGGTTTCGAAGTATTTGCAGCACAACATACCTCGCTTCACTGATATATCTAAATTCCAATGCACAATTGTTATATACCAAAAATACAGACCTAAAGATCTCATGCAGTCTGAAATAGATCCAGCATTACACACGGAACATTCCAGACGACAGTCTTTACGACATTAAATTGAACATTAAACAACGTTATAAGACGCTAGGTGAAGTCAGAATGACGACTTACAATTACCACATATCGCATCGTATGAATTTATATTTATAATGAACAAGCTCGTTTTTGAAGAGGCTACTGTATCATAGAATACATCCGAACGGTCGTACCAGATCATACAAAATAGCAAGGAGTGTATAGTAATAGCTCGCTGGTCTTAGCGAATATCAAGCACGAATTAACCGATTTTCTACTGTACCAAAATTTGAAGTCTCATAAACTGTACCAAATCATATAAGCGCATCGAACTGTTAAGATATTTACATAACATTTTGTATAACAGTAGTCCTAGTACTATACAGATTACGATATCGATTAAGCTGCAGAGAGGTGTGAGACAGAAAGAGCTTTTTTCATTTTCGAAACTATGGACCACAGTATCGAAAGACGTTTCTGCACTTATAAAATGGAGACGATATAGAATAACATCCCTTATCATATATTCATAAATGAATTTTAAATACATCTGTTTTTTTTCTAAGAATAGAGCTTTCAGGTCGTTATTATATTGAAATATTTATCGTAAAATTCATACGTCATCGACGATTGTGATAAATCTCAATCAATGTCCAGGTTTCATAATGACGTGTTTTTTGTAATCTTATCTTATGTCATTGTCAAATCATATGATAATTGATATATCAATTCCAACGTGTGTTACAAGGTCACTTAGTAAGGCAGGTCGTTGAGGTTCAAACTCGCGCCTCCTCCGTCCTCATTAGATGACAATACGTCATAAGAAGTAGTGCAGGACGTGTTGCGTCACTTCTTATGACAAATTCTCATTAACTGATGACATAATGGCATATTCCCAGCATGAGCCTGACCCCATTAACAGGGACGTTTCTAGAATTTTTCGAGAAGTGGGTCCAAAAATTTAAATGGTTAAATTAGTAGTTATATCAAACGTGCAGCTTCTTGCGCGCGCTCCGATGACAATTAAGAACATTACAATGCAATCCATTACGAATACCTTACTCGAGACAGAATTCGCAATTAGACAGGTTCAGCTACGGTGGACTTCAACTCGGCTGGGCAGTTTTTGAGAAATTGCAAGGCGGATCGCAGTTTGTCGCGCGAGTCCTGGCGCTCGCGCAACTCCGTCGATCGCAACTGACTCATGACCGCCCGTCGTGGAATACTAAAGTCTGAGACGACTCTGAGTAATAAGCAGTTTCGAAAGCTTCGTGTGATCACAGTTTTGAAATTAATGCAGTAATAATGGAGTTGTTTGCTACATTTTCTTATTACTGTGCTCAAGACCATACTTTTGACCAAGATGTAGGGTTTATAGATTTAGGGCTTGTAAATTAAGGGACTTAGCTTTTTTTGAGATTTTATAACTTTTTAGCAGTGAAAACTTTACGAATCCGAGTTCGTGGTTACCAATTTTGCATGAAATGTTTTTGGTACTCTATATTTACCTTAATACAGGATCTGAATCCATGATGGAAGCTTCATTTTGAAGATTAACTTCAGCACTAATGGAAATAATTAAACAAATATGTATTTGTAACGAGAATAATTTGTACGGGTCAAACAGTGTATATATTATTTTACTTAAAAATACTTCTTTTTTGCACCTATATGTCGTATGGACTAATAATATAAATGTTCATATTTTGTCTACCTTCAAAAATGGAAATCCATTTCTATCAATAGTTTTGATAAAAAATAATAAGAATCTATCGACAAAAACTTACATATTAAAAATAAATTGGAACAACGTTTCTTTTGGCTATCATAAAGATAATCTATAATGATTTTTAGGTGCTGCCCTGAAAAAGTGGCTTCGATTCCCGCACAACACAAACAGTTATTAGATTAAAAATTAGTGTTTGCCTTGACACTTGTGAGGTGTTTCTAGGTATTATATGTATTTACAAAAAAAAGTATATAATTATATGTATTATATCAACTATCTGATGCACATAGTACAAGTCCTGTTGCTTATTTTGGGACCAAATGCGTGTGTGTATATGCGTGTGTGTGTGTGCGTGTGTGTGTGTGTGTGTGTGTGTGTGTATGAAAATAAAATATATAATTCTCAACAATCCATTCGCCTTTTTCTTTCTAATGTATAAATAGCATTTCTTATTCTGTGTCCAGTGAAAGCGGCCACGTCGTCCATGATACTGAACAGAGCGCGCCGCAGCGGCGACGGCACTTACCACTCGCACGAAGAAGAGGAGCCGGATCCCTACGAGAAGAAATCGGAGTAGATGATTTGGTATCGGTTGTTCGGAAAAACAATAGAAACGGAGAGTTAGGAGATACGCTTTGTTCTTTTTCTTCTAATGAGTCTGTCATCTTAAATGACGTCAATGTCCAACTAACAAAATTGTCGTGTGACAACACCATTATTATGAAAAAAATTCGCACAAAAGATGCATTAATGCTTTTGCCGTAATTTACCAAAACTTCTATAAAAAGTAAGTTTTAGCTGACTTACGTTTATTGTTACCCTTTTTGAAAGTTGTGTGAACGTTTACGTTGCCATGTTATGTGACTGTTCCATAAAAAAATTAAAAGGACTTGTAATAAAAATAGTTGTGAACAATTTTATATGGTTTATAGGTTCTCGTGTTACCGTTGTGCACCTAATTTGTAAAATAAAACTTTCCAAGTGCCTTCTCCACACAAATATGTTATGAGATTGGGAAAATAGTATAATGGAACAAGTTCTAATTAATGTATATTTCAAATATTTATGGAAATCCGCTACAATTTTTCTTATAACAGTCAAAGAAAAACGTTTATACAATAAGTATTGATCTTAAAAATTTATAGTTGCTATTATAGTGAAACAACGAAGTAGCAATTTGTTTCTTTTACAATTTACAACACTATAAATAAAAATACTTGCCGTACTTTCTAAGGGACAGTTATAACTTAAAAAAGAATTCTGCCACATGTGACTAAAAAGCACCATTTTTCTTTTTATTATCATTATTCATAAAAAAATAGCAAATACCTCATAGTAAATAATTCATAATTATCAGTGTTTTTTACATATTACATAGCTAAATAAAATTACACAGCTTTTTCCCATTCGCTTTGGAATCTTCAATTTTGTGTCAGTGAGGGCTGTCATTTTTGCAGACAAGATAGTAATATTGTTTTGTGTATTGTATAAAATTCACCTCATACATGAAATAATTTAATACAATACGTATCAATATTATTAAACAAACATTAAAAGATTAGCTGTCAGCCTTTTTCACAGTATAAATAAAACTATTGCTTAATAATTATTACCATAGGTTACATTATTACCATAATGTAAGGATAATAAGACATTTTTTTCATGGTGTAATTCTAATATATATTAGGATAATATAAATTGAACTATTTTATTATAATTATTTATTATTATTTATACCCATTTTCTGAACTAATAATTCACGAATGAAAAAGGAAAATCTTTTTATTCAACATGAAATGTTTACAAGTCATATTTGTTGAAAGCCAAATTTAATTTATGTATTTACTTATAATTGAACATACGATTTACAATAAAAAATCATGTTCTTCAGTATGCTACTAATAAATGACATAACGGCCTTGGAGTCTTTTTTATAACACCATATTGTAAAATTACATTAATTCTATCATTTATCATTGAATAGAATGTCATAATTCCATTTTAATATCATTAACAAACTAATATGTTACGCGTGGAACCGCAATAGATGGATTTTGTCTTTAAATTAAGTTACATCTATGTACATTTCTGACTAAGTTCATATTTCTACTAGAAATGCAATCGTAATTGCTAAGAGGATTATGAGAAATATTCTTTGGACAGCTACATGAGGAGATTTTGTTAATTGGGCTGTCATTCGAGTATACAAGAACTTCTAATCGACTGGTTTGGTCTTATTCCTCCTAAATGGATCAATTTAGTATATACATTGCAAGAAATTGCTAATGTTAGTGTTGTGGTATCATTAACTTTTGTAAGACCCCATTTCTGTCATCTAAACCAAATCCGTTATCGAATGTTTTATTTTTTTACAAGTCTACGTTTAGATTAGATTATAGTACAAAACTTTATATTATTTGTTTAAATGCAAACATTTTTACTTGAATTACACGTGTGTAGCTTATAATAAAATTGTAATCAAACTACAAGACGTTACTTATATTATTAATCTAAACTCGTAAACCTTTAGACATGTTTATACTCACAGCTTTCCTAATGCAACTTAAAATATAATGTCGTGACCGAAAATCGAAAAGCATTTAACCCTTATTTTAATTAACTGACACAGGGCGGCGTGCTTTCTTTATGTTACGCATATTTTATTTTCTGGATTTTTTTCATATTCGATATTTAATTGTAAAAAAAGGTAGTGTGCGAATTTCAATTTGATTCTCATTACTCTTTTGACATTCACTAAAGCTCGTTAATGGATTAAGAAATAAAAGGTGCATGGCTATATATATATATTGATTAGAGTTTAGTGCGTGGTAATATTTTGAATACTAACGACAGAACGAAAATATCAAAATTTTAATACTTTTTTTTAATGTCTGCAAGAGCAGACAACAGCTAAAATTCCAGAAAATACTACAATCTTAATATAAATATTGATATAGTACACACTAGAGTATCTAGGTATTTCCGTGATATTAAGACAAACTTTATTTTTGATATGCTTATCGCCGCTTTGCTATTAACTACATTTAGGTAAGTACCTATTTAGGCAACAATGAACATCTTCCGAAATTTGAAATAATTTCAAAATAACGTATTCACGTATTAAATTAAATATCCTATCTAACTAAACATTTTAATGTAAGTGATAAATGTGCTTTAGCAAGATTTGTATTTTTGTAAAAAGGAAGGAAGGTATTTACGTGAAGTTTACATACCGTAGTTATAAATTATAATTAACCTCTATTTATTGTTAGTGTTAACCATCAAATAAAGCACTCTGACCAAGAAAATAATTTTTCTACGAAAGTAAATATCGATATGGAATTTTTATTTTTGTACTTTTTTAATATTTCGGATATCTAAATTTTCTTAAGATACTGTATCTAAAGGAGCATAAATTGAAAGTAACATCTAACATTCCCAAAATTATATAATATGTAATCGTGAAGTAAGAAAATGTTTAATTAGGTATAAGAAAAGTTAACTTTAATATTGAGGACATCGTTATTGGGAAGATATACTTAAGATATATTTCATATGTACTTGAGGCCGAAATACAATAAAATAAAATATAACTAGAACTAGGTGACTAGAACTCGTTTTAAATTCTAATAGTATCCTAATTTTTCATGTTCGAGAGACGTCTCCATGGGAGGGGGCGAGGCTTCGTTCATGTACGTGTTCCACACAAAAGAAATGTACCTCTTATGTTAAGCTTCGGTGTTTAGAGACAAATGTAATATATGAATGTATGGAAATTGTTTCGTTTCATTTAACTTTTACCTCTCGAGAACAATTTGATATGTAGACTGCAGCTTCCTCCGGCTGTATCACGTCCCCACCCAGAAGATTGTGAAGTTACCCGTCATGTTCACGTTCCGTGAGCGTCTTATTCCACTCGTACTTTGTTTTCAATTTGGCGCCATGTGTGCGGTGCGGTTGGACGTCCGTGCATGCACTCGTTCATTCGCTTTGCGCCTGATTTATATTGAGAATTTTCTTAAACATAAATTGGACACCAAGTATTTTGACCAAGTTATATAAATTTTCTATATGTATTGTCACATCACCATAGTTATATAACCTAGCACAAGCTAGCGTATGACCTCTGTGACGGTAAGAATACCAAACTTTATTCTTAATGTTAAGGAACGTGACAGAAATGACACGTTCCTGGTAAGGTTAATGGTAATTAAAAATAAAGTTTGGTGATATTTCAAAGTTGTCGTTCTATTTTACGGTAGAAAGCGTGTCATTCTTTTTCATAGAACGGGCTCAACTGTATTCTAATTTTATAAAATCGAACATAACAAAGAATACTCAGAGTTGGAATATGCATTTATATGATTTACATGTTAAAAGAAGAAGGGAACAAATCATTTTTATTCGACATTGAATGTCCACATATTCTTATTGAAAATTAGAACAAATTTACCTACGAGCTATTTAAAAATTTAAGAATGAAGTAAAATTGTCAACAAATATTTTCAGGTTTGTTTTGTGATATCTGAAGCTTATCTATTAACGTCTAGGCTTGAATATTATCATCCGTTAAAATCTGTTTCGTTAAAATAAAGGTATATGTCCAAGAGCTATTATGCCGTGTCTGAATAACTTAATGAAAAAAGCCCTTGGGATTGAAATGCTCGGCTATCAGGTTACTTCATATTATTTTTAAACGTCGACTAAATAATTTACTCAATCCTTTGTATTGATGAGTAAAAAGAGCTAGCCTTGAGTTTCTTGCCCCTCCTTCTCTAGGAGAATTAGCATTTGGAATGGGTGGTAATGTCGAAACGAATTTATTAATGACGCATTTCAATTGTAATTTCATTACCTACGAAATAAAGAATATTTTAGATTTGATTTGATTCAAGAGGCCGGCAAAGCACTGGTGACTTCTAAAATTGTGAGCGTCTGTGGTCGACGGTGACTACCTTTTTTCGGGCTCGGTATACTCGTTTGCCTTTCAATTTGCTATAAAAAAAAAAAGCATATAAAAATGACAATTTTATTATTTTCAGAATTATAAAATTGTCTGACGTTTCACAATGTAAATTTCAAATCATATTGAACAAAATTTTTTTTTAGAAAGAGATGCAATTAAGTTACTTAAAAAACCTGGATAAGTGCAAATCGGACTGGTACATGAGAGGTTCCGTACAATCTTGAACACTTCATACTTTTGAAAAACAGATAATGAAAAACAAGAACTAATATTAAGTTTGAAAAAAAAATTGAGAAAAACACGTGTTTTGTGTGGAGATCCCTTTTAATTTTTTACTCTATTTTCGTTTTTTTTTGTCATGAAGTCTGTAGCAATAGACATTGTGTGAACATTTCCAGCGTTTATCGTCAATCTATTCTTTCTGCTACAGGATAGGAACAAATATTTATTATATCTTCTTTTCTTTACAGCCCTCTTAGTATACATACGAACATCCAGGACGGAATCAATCATGCATTTCTCTGCAAATATTTATAATCTCTTTTTTTGAAACGGCTTTGTCTAAGTACCTATAACAAAAATATGTCATTGAAAAACACATAAAAAATTTAGACACAACCCTAATGACTGCGAACACGAGCGCGGTCGTCGGGTGGCGGCGCCGCGTAACGAACTCGCATCCTGCCCCGCACTCGGGCTCCACGATATTTTTTTTTAAAGAATTTATATTGCCACTTACCTACAAATGACACTTGATGTTGTCAGTGACGTAAAGGTCGCCTATGGTATTATTAAATTGATTTCTGGTTTTCCACATGTTTTTCATTCACCTCTAGACAAAGAGAGCAAACTAAAGCAAATTATCGCGTAAACAACACACAATACGCAATATTACTTGCGGATTGGCAAATTGTTGATTGTCAGGATAAGTTTCACTATAAAGTCTTAGCGTGGTATGAATAAAGAAAATATTCAACTTCCGTGAAAGTTCAACGGCCGTACGCGGCTGTGTGTCGCGGCTACTGGTTGAGCTTCGCGCTTAGCTGAGGAAACGCAGCATGATACACGACCGTCAAATATTGCTAAAGTTGGAAGATTATTTTTACTACATATTCTAAGGTATTTTGCTTAGAAAGGACTACTTCAATGACTATGGTATCTTTTGGCAAAGTTTTTCTAAAAACGAAGGAAATTATAAATATTTGCGGAAAGGTGCATGATCGATTCCATGTGGTGTAATGTACGAGTTTTTGAAGTAGTATTATGTAAGTACGTTCTAAATTAATAAACTAAATTTCTACACTATTTTATTGGCAAAGTATTACATGAAAGGGTTTTAACTTATAATAAATTTAAGAATATTTCAAAAACAAACTTTTCAAAAAGCGTGTTTCAAAAAATGTTCATAAAATAGGTACCAATTAATTTCAGTGTACAGTGATTTTTTGACAAGTAAATTATACCTGCAGAAGTACGAACTTGCGTTTTCTTCACAATTGCAGCCACAAGTACTACTTTTGAAAGGTTATTTTTAAAAAAGATTTGTATTTTTTTTTCATTTTAAATTTCAGTTTATTTAGTTGTGTGTGTGGGTATGTGTGTTTAGCCTTCGGACAATGATCGAGCTTCGGTTGGATAAATTGCCACTCTCGTCACAAACTAAATCAATCACAAAAATAAAGGAAAACCGTCTCTTATATGAATTTTCATGAAGGTCTCGAATAGTGAATAAATAAAGTTAGAACTAATTTATAATAAACGGTATCAACTACTTAAGTAACTTGGTGATTCGTAAATACGATAGTTAGTCACGCTAATTGTCAATATGAAGCTATATTCTAGAAAAAATATTCCAACTAATCCGACCCAGAATTGTACCTAAAGTCTCCAAGTTGGTTTAGATAACTAGAACTGGGCTATAAATCTAGATTTAGTTTTCTCTGAAAATTCTATTGAAAATCCAGGTGAAAAATGCTTAGGCATAGTGTTTACGGTGGTTGAATTGAGAATATTCCAAATTTCTTTTCCCAATTATTTCATTTATTGTTGTTTTCGATTGAAGTGCTTAACTTATTAAACAACCAAGAGCAATACGTTGCACCTCAACCAACAAAAAATGATTGATTGGCATGAAAGGAGCTAATATCAAAGCGATTAACTTATTTATTCGGACGTAACGGAATGAATAAGTAGAAGTCTCTGTTTAGCGCGTCCAGGATCTTAAGTGCCTTAATGATTACGTGAAATACTGGCACAGAAACTATCAGATTTTGTTTGGATTTGTTAATCATCAGGTTGCGAGCTCCTTTAGCACGCAAAATTCAATAAATGTGGTCCTTTAATTCTCAACAGGAAGGGAATCATCCAGTAGAAACGTGGCTATATTAATGTCGCTTCATGCTCACCAGATCGTGTTTTGGTAAGTATTAAATGGCGACGCTTAAAACTCTTAAAAATGCGAATTAATTCGCTACCTACAGAGAACTCGGCAAGCCGAAGGACCTCTCGGCTCGTTGCCTACTTCACGCCAGTGATTTTTGAAACGAAATTAAAAAACCATCGACAATTTTCGGTTATATTTCCCTTTCTTTGTGCAGTAAATGTGCGCGAATTTAATATAAAAGATTTTTCACGTTAACTTTTCTTAGTAGAATTTAATAGTCTATCGAGTTTCTCTGGAACCGAATATATTTTAATTAAGTGAGCGCTCCTTTTCTCGAGTGGTGGCTCAGCGGCGGTACGGTCGTAGTCCGGGGGGCGGGAGTTCCAGCCAGAAAAATAATTACCGCTCTGGGGTTGCTTTTTAAAAACCTATACTTTACGGCTTTTAATACGAATTTAAAGATAAGAAAGAATGAATGTAAAAAAGTGTATGTATTTATGTACGCGTGTGAGTATAAAAATTGCTTTTAATTTCATGCAAATAATTATCTACAATAAAATAATAAAAGGACTTGAGTGAGATAGTCAATACGGTTGATAAAGTTTAATTTAATTCTGAACATTGAAATAAATTTAAATTTACTTTCTTATGCATAGCGTAATGTCAATTTTATCTTTTTATTTGAAATTATAACTATTATTAAGTTAAAAATTAGAATATGTTAACGTTATTTCCGAATTATGTCCACTGCCATAGTATTTTCCGGTTGTGACTGAATTGGCACATCAGTTACTAGTGGTCTGAAGTTACATGCTAAACCACCTGCAAGCAACTTCATATCATGTTTTTCGTGTTATCCCGATAAAAATCCACTCTAGTATTTTTTTTTCATAACCCGCTAAAAGAATTAATATAACTTCATTAAAAAGGTTTTGGAAAATTTCTCAGCGGCTCGACTGAATTTTGTAAATAGGCCTATGCCAAAAATTTCTTCTTCTAATTCCGATTTAAACGAACCCGATTTCGAAATTCTAAGACTACCCACCACCGAGTTAGGTTGAGCGGGGCGAGCTAACTTAGGTGGGAAGTGGGGGAGAGTAGGAAATCGCGTAATGGTTTTCGTGTCACCTCGATAAAATTCCCTCTCTTCATTTTTTCATAACGCGCCAAAAGAAGTGTAACTTCAAAAATATTTATGGGTTACTCATAAACAGTGCCTTTTTAATAGGTCGACGAAAACCATAGAACTCATTTCCTGTCACGGGCACATAAGCCGCGCAGGAGCGTCACACCAAACTTATAAGTATACCATTGTTAAATTCTTATCAATTGATGCAACATTTTCTAAATTAAATATTTTATTATTATTAGACCTTTTTTTCTACATTATAATATTTTTATATTTCAAATTTATTTCTAGTATGGTATATTGGTATATTATGGTAGTAGATGTATATTTTTTTAGTATAGTTAATTATCCCTTTGTGAGGTAGATCCCGTTTGAGTGAAGGCTTCCTCTTTCTTCTTCCTGAATCTTCTATCTTTGGCGAGGGTCATCCAATGTTGCCCTTCCCATTTAAGCCCACCGTTTTGTTGGTCTTCCAACCTTCATTTCCCTAAGCCGTTTTCAACGTGTCGTTTTTATAATCCATCTGCTGCTTTTAAGCCTCGCGATGTAACCAGCTCATTACCATTTAAATTTTAAAGCCTGTGTGAAGACATCGATTATTTTAGTTTTTCACTTGATAATCTGACCTTATTTTATGTATTTTCCTGATTTTTAGTGTACTTCTCTCCATTACCTTCTGTATTATTTTTATTTTTATCTATTACTGTGTATAACCCCATGTCTGACAGCTTTACGATAGACAAGGCAGAAGACAGGTATCAGTTATAGTTTTTTTTCATACTCAATGTTTAGTCTCCTTTTAAAAAGTCCTTTTCGACCAGAATTTGTTCCAAGATAGCTTACATTTCCTTACTTCTTCTTCATTATTTGTTGTAATGAAAAATATCTGCTTACCCAGGTATATTTATTTGTCCGCATATTTTATATTGCTAGTATTTGAACTTATATGAAGGAAATCTTTGGCTATTCATGATTATTGTTGTTTTAAAGGTATTCATCTCTAATCCAACTCTAGCAGTTTCTTTGTGGAGCAAATGTATCATTGTTCTAGATCTCCGGATGTATTAGCAAGTATAACAATATCGTATGCGAATTTGAAATGGTTTAGGCAAACGCCACCTATATTCCATCCTTTGTTTGTTTTTCCAGTCTAGTTTTTGAAATACTGTTTTCTAATACAAAGATAAATAGTTTTGGTGACAGAGTCACCTTGTCTTACTCCTGTTTCAATTTTTTTTCTTCTCCTCTGGTTTCGAGTTTCGCTTTACTTGCGTTGTTGGTGTATGTATATTTTAGAATGTTCATGCATTTTCTACAAATGTCCAATGATGATAATGTATTCCCGATAGAATTGTGATTAACACTATCGAGGGCCTTACTGAAGTCTATAAATGCTTTGTACAAAAATATCTTAAGCTCTTTATACTTTTCTATAACTTGTCCCAATGGGTGCAGAAGGTCTGTTGTACTATAGCCAGAGTGACATTTAAAGGTTCTTCTATTACTTTTACAAATTGTAAGAACAAATGAATAAATTTAACAGTTTTATAACGATTTTACACTGGCATATGTGCGAGCCGATAAAAAAGTTCTAGTATCCGGGAACTTCAATGCCAAAATAGGGCAGCCCAAAACTGAAGGTCATCCTTTAATATGTAAATGTGGTCATGGAATAAGAAACACAAGAAACATGAGAATAATAGAATATATATTTGAATACAGATTGGCTATAATGAACATATACTTTAAAATGAAAAGTAATGAAAAATGGATTTGGGAATCACCAAACCATGAACAAAAGAACGAAATCGTCTTCATAATGACAAATACTCCAAAGTTGGTGACTTACCTTGAAATACTGAATAACATAAACTCTTTACTCTGGTCATAGAATTTTACGAGATACAATCAGGTTACGTAAACCGAAAAAGAGAAGGCGGAACTTTAAACCGACACCAAATGTCCTACGAACCGAAGATGATATTAATGAATATGTAGACAACCTAAAATCTTATAAAAGTATAATACAAATAATAAATAATATTGCATATATAAACAAACAATTATTGTAACTTTCATTACTAATTGTTATATTAATGTATAATCGAATTACCTTCGCGGGGTGGTACCTGCTAGGGACTTAGAAAGGTTGAGTCTTCTCTTGTCGATCGGTCGCTCCTTCTCTTGGAGTTGTTCAGAAATTTGTGGAACTGTTTACAATGACGTAGAGGTCTTCGGGCTGCGGCCTCGGCTTGGCTGACGATGCGGGGGAGGAATCACGACGCCGAAAGGGTCTCACTCTGGTGTTTTAAGGCGGTCACAACATGAACTCTATTCAATGGAGCGTTTACAAGAAACATTTCTAGCCCTAAAATTTAACGATGATTCATATCTGTTTGCTTAAATAACACTGACAATATTTGTGCCAAACGTACTGGCATAATATTTGCGGCCTTCTGCAATGAGTATCATAGAAATATATATAAAGATTCGAAACTAAAGAGACTATATAAATTCCACTATCATAATCGTCGAGTTACTAAATAATAATAACTCCGATGTGGTAGATAAATAGGGATATGATGTTGTCCAAAGTTAAATTAAAATGTATATTTGTGCTACCGGGCGTGTAATGAAAGAGAGTTAGTTCAATGTTCATTATTTCAAAATGTGGGTTAACTTTCTACTGAATGAATATCGTATGTCTACATGTGGACCCTTATCTATTGTAAATAATTGTATGCGATATTAGTTACAAAGGTCGTGAGGTACATTTAAACTTTTACACGATTTGTATATTTAGAGTTTGCTATGTATATCAGAAAATGTAACATTAAACATATATTTAACGATTTAAACGTTAAACAGTTAATAAGGTCTAGTCTTGTATGTTGTGCTGTGATTTTTTTTTATTCCATTTTATTTACTTAAAAAGCTTGATAATAACAAAAAATATTAGAGCAGATGACATTTATCATTCTATTTGTTAAATTTGTATAGTTTAAACTTTACAATAATTTCATTTTATATAGAACTAGCTTTTGCCCACGGCTCCGTCCGCATGGAAATACAATTTATTCTTCATTTTCTTCATTTCATCTTACTATCATTGATACCAATTCGATCCCGTTTTCAATTTACATTCCGATTATACAATTACTTCTGATTCTGTCTTATTCTCTATTCCAATCCTGCGTCTCTCTTTTGTCCAGTCGCGCTATCGCTCTCGATCATAATATCGATCCCGATCCCGATATTAGTTCTAATTTCTTGTTAATCATTGCACACAAACGTATTAATGGGAAATAAAAAAATATATCCGTATAATCCAGAAAATATTCTATTTCATTGCAAAATTTTGTCTAAATCCATCCAACCGTTTATGCGTGATTGAGTTACAGACAACCAGACATTGACACGAAGTATCACATTTGTAATATTTTAATAGAACGATAAAATACTGAAAAAGACGCGGCAGAAGCCTATAGCTAGTTTTTATTTACTATGCCTTTCTTATTATTAAGCCATTATTATTAATCATATAATTAGAATCGGATTATTCATACTCACTCTTACTTTCGACTTTGCTCTACTTTTTTCTCTCATACCATATTTTACTCTCCAGCCTCCCTACCAATCCTCATCGCCTACTATAACTCGCGCTCCTTCACTAAACAGAGCAAACAATGAGCACGAACGACAAAATAAAATTAATGACTTTCGAATTTTGTAGTTATAAGGGGTCATACAGATAAACATAGAAAGAAATAAACAGTAACCTATGTCTTATGCAACAATTAATTCTATCCGTTTTCTAAATTTCTTCAAAATTGGTTGTCGTTGTCGAGTTTTAAGTAAACCTACAGACAAACAGATAGAAAGATAAACAAAAAGTGACCCATATATGAAAAAATGGTGTTCTTTACTAGTACACTAAAATTCATTGAAATCAGTTAACTATTGTTGAGCTATAAAAAACATATCAACGAACAGTTAGACAAGCAAATAATAGTCTATGTCCTTCCCCGGGATTCAAACTATCTCCATACTGAAATTCACCGAAATCGGTTAAGCGGTTTAAGCGTTAAGAGGTTACAGACAGATAGTTTCTTTAGATTTATATAAAATTTATAATATTAGTAGGGATTGGATTATAAGGATTTTATTTTGGGTCTTTGACGATTTCTGGAGCACTTTTGGAGCAAGTCAACATTTCGGTTTTCCTAGGTTGACTTTGTACAATTCCATTTTATAATCTGCACTAAACCTATCTACATTATTACATATTACAATACATATAATACATTACATTACACATACATCTTCTCACGGACTGTATTATCCAAATTTTCGTTACCCCCTTTAAATGCGAAACATTCTATATATTTAACAATTTCAAGATTTTGTCAAAGGTTTCAAATATACTAAGCCCTTCCCGTTGTGACGTCAAAATTACGTCACCCTAGGGCGCGCGGCGGCAAAATTTCCGGCCCTTATATAATTTTTACGTCACAACCATACTGACTCGATCGTTGTAACACGATTGGCACACAGATATAATACAGGTCGCTATATTATATTATATATATATCGCTATATATATATATCGCTATTATACTGTGTTGTATATTATGCTAACATTTATATGACGGGTATATAAAAAAAATTAAAGCGTAGAATAATTTCATTTAGTAAGTAGGAAAGTGAATTTAGATCGACTAAACGCTCTGGTTAATTACACTCGGAGCGAAACGACTGCTGCAGTGGCGCATCTTTATGCACAAGCTGTAGCGGCCATATTATATCAAAAGCGTTTTATTCCTTGTCTAAAATTATTTCAAAATAGTTATGCACGACATTCTATAGAGAATTACATTTAAAAAATCGATCAAAGCACGATTCGGTGTCTCTTAGAGTCAGGGTTGCATACTAAAGAAAAAAAATAATGAAAAATTTGCAGTTACACCAATTTGCAATAAAACTACTATCGCACCACTTAAAAAAATAATAATATAAAATAATGTGTGCACGTAAATAATATATTTGATTGGTAGGAAATAATTGCATTAAAATCCACATGTGCACTCATACGGCTCGGGGATTGGATTGGCAAAAATGCCAAATAAAAATTTTGGATATCTAAAGCAATGATTTACTATTTTTCTTCAAAATAGCTTTGATTGGAAATATTAATATAAACCTAGTATTGTGACTTTGTATATTTGCTAAATGGTGGAGTTTTAAAATTATAACGCTTTATTTATATTTATAAAGTTATAAATATATATAATGCGGATAAACAGATAGATGAACAGACGAACAAACAGACATGCAGATACACAAAATGAATTTATAAGAATTGCTTTTAGTATTAGGCGATGACGTAGAAACGTTCAAGCATATCTTTATAGAGCCTCCAAGTCATATTATAATTTTCACAGGCTAGTCAATTATCAAGGTTATACACAAACTCCTCACACAAGTACGCATGCGCGTACACACGTATATGCAAAATAAAATTGTTAAATGGCTATTGAAGCTCGTAAGTGTTACTTATTTTAAATCAAATAAAAATTCTCCTTGAAGCGTCTGAAGAACGTTGTGCATTTTAGTGGCAATAACTTTAGAAACTCTAGCAGAACTTTAACAGCTCTATAGCAATAATAACAAATTTTAATATTCCTTTAATATAAAATAATATCCATTTAGATTCAAGCATTTTATTAGAAATGCCCACAATCTCGCATATCCTCTGTACCAAACACGTTTCCATTATTCAGATTTGTTTTCGATTGGATAATGGAATACCATAATTTTTTAAGGTACATTCAGTTTATCGGTTTATAGGATTTCTTAATCAACAATGAACACTAACTTTTTTTAGAATTTCTCCCCTATACGTAAAGTAGCGTTGAATTTTATTCCCATCTATTCCATGATGTAGGATATTATTGGATAGTTTAGTCAAAAACGTTACGGGTCTATGAATAATTAACCTTTAAAATCTTATAACATTTTTGTTAGAAATTTAATGCCTTTCTCCTCCACCTACAGCCTTTTAATATATTTGGAACACGTGCTTGATTTTAATAGGATTTATGACATCCAAAACAGTTCTTAAACAGAAAAAGATGACCGAGTACCTAAGATTTTTGAAAACAAACTGCGTTTTAATTGCAAAGTAAACTGCGTTTCGATCGGTTAATCCGCTCAAAAGTTATGAGTGATTTACATATACACACACGCATGCACGCAAACACGCGCGCGCATACACACACACACACACACACACACACACACACACGCGCATACACATTACTCGAGAAATGGTTGAAATACATTCGATTTTCGAAAATCGAATCGAAAACAGTAACTTTCCAATTTTGCGGATAGTTAAAAAAAACATAATTATTGTGTAAAGACACTTCATGATTTTGTACACATTCTCTGAAAATTTCATTCAGTTATCTATTATGGTTGTGAAGATATACAATTCATTTTATTTAATATGGTTGCAAAGATAGGATAGACCAACAGGCTAATGGACTACACAGGTTTCCTAATTAGATCCCTTCATCACTCTTTGAAGAACCCTAAAACTCACCTCTACAATAGTGACGATGCAGGTTTTGGACAAATAAAGCCTCTTGTTTTTCCAGAGAGGTCATTGCTACTTTGTCCTACTTTTGGTAAATCCAAAATTTTTTATTAGTCACTTGCAAATATTTTTATGCTGCAAAATGTCAACTCATTGTTTACGTTACAAAAAGTATAATTAAACTATAACACACGTGTTTTTGCTGTTCGCATTTTTCTCAGACATCAGTAGTTAACACGTTGAGTGCCATGCTTAAGATTTGAATTTTGCGTGACGGCAATTTTTTTTTATTGATTTCGCTTCTATTGTGTTAAAATATGATTACATATTATTATTATACTTATGTTCTTGTAAGTAGGTTTTATGTACTGGAAAATATGAAACGTGATTAGCCACACGTGTCACAATGATTACTCGTATGGCCCAGGTCACAATATAGCGTGGTAAGTAATTCTGGCCCAAAGATATTTATTATAAAAGTACGATATATTTATTATTTACCGATGAAATATATTAAAATTGATTAATTAACAGCTTTTAATGACAGGCTTTTATAAAATCAACATTTTTATAGCGAAAAATCAACAATATCAATAATTTACATTCTAATCAGTGGAGTCATAAAAATCTAAAAATTACAACCATTATTAACTATTCCAACATCATGATGCGACGAATCTTTCAAGCTTTTTGCATACCTATTTGAGCAACTGAAATTTTTTTGAAGGTAGTCCTCATTGAGAAATAAATCAAAATAGTTTTTCGGATTTCGGATCCGACGCTGGAACTAATAGTTCATTTGTAAGAATAAAAAGAATTTTCATCGTCAAATTACAGTCGGTAGTACAAAGTGTCGTTGATGCTGTTTGTGTCGGCCGTTCGAGCTCGAACACTGTGATGGTGCCGTAGACGAAGCAAATGGCATCGGAGTTCCAGCAGCAAAAATAGAATGAACTGACCGTTAACTGGTATTTTCTTGCTCACTTTCGGACCTCACCGACGACGACCCACCGGCTATCTCCTAGTTTCAGTCTACCTCCAATGGTAAAGTTTCATCTTCTGACTCCGAGCTAACGGTATCACCTAACGAGTCATAATTCATATCGTTGACTTCAAAGCGTTTTTTTTTTTGATAACTATAAGAATGCCTGAATAATGATTTTTTTAAGTTATTAATAAGACAGAGAAGGCGCTAATACCAAATGACGTTATTGTCTACTAGCGCCATAATAGAGTAATGTTAAACTCTGTTTTGCAAGAAAGAGATAGCATATAACTCTTAATGCCTCATAGTTCATTGTTTTATCAAGCAAATTTAATTTTTGTTTCACTTTCAGACATCATTTCTAGTCATCTTACATAATTCATTAACAAATATACAAATATAATAAGTTTAAACGATAAGATAACTGCCAAGTTAGGGTTAAAATTCATTTAGTTACAACATACAGTATGGAATCGATCATGCATTTTTCCTTAAATATTAATAATCTCTTTCTTTTTTAGAACAACTTTGCTAAAGAAACCATAGCCCTTGAAGTGGCCGTTTTTGAGAAAAATAGCTTAAACTTGTTCTAAAAATTTACGATGTTCCATACTTGCGACCTTGTTGAAGGTCGTATGTTGAGCCGTAACTCTCTAGCTAAACGCGAAACGTGTTCACGTATACTGTGGTCAGTCTCTCCCTGGCGAACGTGTGTGATGTCGCGTCTCCCTAGCTAAGCGCTAAGTGCACCCACGTGCGGTCGTTGAACTTTCAAGGAAGTTTAGGTATTTTGTTACAAGTGTTACGTTTATAATATTGACATTTTTAAAACTAAGACTGTATATAATTACTATTGTAGTGTTTAATAGGAATGCCTTTCACTGCTATCGAATATGCAAACTTGATACATTGTCGGGAAATTTTGCAGAGCTATCGTTTAGGCAACAATTTGCTTTAGTTTGCCTTGTTTGTTTAGAGTTGAGTGAAGCACGTGTGGAATATTAGAGGTTAATGTAATAATACCTTCGAAGACCTTTGCATCACTGACAATATCAAATGTCATTTGTAGATAAGTGACTAGATAAATTCTTTCAAAATAATACATCGCAAAGCCCGATCATGGAATAGATTTCGAGTTCGTCACGTGACGGGCCCTGTTGTGCGGCACGCGGCCACCCAGCACAGTACTCGCATTTGCAGTCTGGCCGAGCATTTATTAGGATTTTGCCTATATTATTGTACATATTTATAAGCATATTTTCAATGATATATTTTTGTTATGGTTACCTTGGTAAAATTGTTCTAAAAAAGGAGATTATGAATATTTATGAAAAGATGGTTGATCAATTTCATCCTGTATTAATTTAACCGTCAACAAACGAGTATCTAACTAGGCGTCTTTTCAAATTCAAATTGTCAAAACGCATTTAGGGACAAATAATTTTATTTGACTATCAACACTAGTATCAAACTTGACATCTTTTCAAAAATCACTACATTTGTTGGTACATGAAAAGTGGGCATATTGTTTACATTTATATTTATGGTATAATCTGCATATACGAAATAAAAAGGATTTTTCTTTGTTCGGGTATCAATTAATGACAATTGAACGCATGGGTACTTTAACTGTACGACGCGGCATCGTTAATGAATGGTTTTAGGTTATCATTTGTTGAACTTTATACAAGCTTTTTATTTACTTTCGTAACCCATAATGTCTAGCGAAGTGGGCTGGTGACTGATGGTACATATAGACGCATATGTCTCATCGGGGTGAGAGCGAGGACCTAAGATGCTTTGAACACGTCGACGTTTACATTGTAGGCATTAGTTATATGTATTAGGTCGGGGAATTTATTTTTGTGTTATATAAGTAAAAAGTTGCTGTAAAATTTGAGTGTGCTGTTTGTATCTGACTAGTTTTGATACCATGAAATCGATGTCATTTCAAAAAAGAAAAATAAAATGTATAACGGTGTCCTTCCATTTTTCTATTATTTTTCTGTCCACCCAAATGTGTGAATTCAACGTAGAAAATCGATATATTTTGAAGTTTTATTACAAAAATAGGAAAAATGCGACATAAGCCGTGAAAAATATTTATGACGTTTATGGACCTAATGCAATGGCAATAGCTTTAACCGCTGGGCAAAACCATCAATTTGGAAATGTATTGCTAACAGCTGATAAGAATCGAGCAAGAATAAGAGAAAAAACGACCGGAATTAATCAACAGAAAAAGTGTGGTTTTTCACCATGATAACGCTAGACCACACACATCTTTAGCCACTCAGTACTGAGAGAGTTTGGTTGGGAAGTGTTAATGCATTCTCACAATTTCGCCTGTTTCAAGTTTTTAGGTAGTGTTAGGTTAACATCAAGACAGGACTGTCAAAATTACTTGTCCCAGTGTTTTGATCAGAAGTCCCAAAATTTCCACAGCAATGGAATTGTATTATTACCTACAAAATGGAACATGTTGTTGAACAACATGGCATATACGTTTCAAAAAATGTATATATATATATATATATATATATATATATATATATATATATATATAATATGTACATGAGCCAGTTCTCTTTTAATTTTTATAAAGGTAATTATGACTTTGCTATTTTCAGATCAAAGCTGTTTTACTTTTTGGGTTTTCTCCTTATGTGTTAAAAGATCCGCTTCGATGTTAAACAAGGCTTTAAGTCATTTGGAAAAATACTATTACTGAATCATTCAATCAGTATCAAAATAAGTCGTTTTCAGAAATCAATAACTTTTATACTATAGTGATTTCTGTTCTATAGGGCTATAGAACTGAGTATTCTGCAACAAAAATAGGAACCTAATTGTAACGAGAAAAATGTTATGGGGATGAAAAATACGGCTTTAATGAGTTTTATAAACACACTATAGTGCTGATTGACTTTTTCTTCGCACATAGCCTCACTATTAACCGACTTTGAAATGATATAATATTATATTTAAAAATCCTTATCTCATTTACGCATAAAAACAATTGTTTGACATGTTACGCACGGGCCACCTATGTACGATCTTCGAGATTGGAACATAACTGAAAAAGGTTAAAAGTAAGAACCTTTTTACTCTGTATATAACACTTAGTCCACTGTACATAAATGTTACTCATTCATGCGTGAATTGTAGGTTGTTTTTTTTTTCTGCAACTAGCGATTTTGTTTCGTGGCTCCCCGGGACGAGGTCAACACTCGCCCGCGTCGCCACCGCCTCTTGTCACCGTGTGCGCGTGTATTTCATACAATTTTACATCTATAATTATGAAAGATTTATGATATACAGACGGAAAAGCAAATGTCGGATGTATTGTAACTGCCAGAATATTAATATTAAATTATCCCTTCGAATCGCAACTTTTTCGTGTCGATCATTGTTCGCTAACCGAATTTCTCTCTCCATAGACTCAGTAGATAAATAAATGAGACAGGCGTTACAGAGCTACAGATCTTTGGAGCTCGTTAATATAACAGTCAAAGTCGGGGCCGTATTGCGACTAAAAGATTATATCAGGTCTAAACCTTTTCTTAGTTCTTCTTAATCACCGACTTGAAAATTATATATCAAATTTTTAGTTCATAATACGGAGATAAAATGAGAAAAGTTTTACTTAATTCAAAAAGGAACAACCGCAAAGGTAATGAATCCATTTGCCAATTTTTAATATTAAGTAAATCGCGCACTTAGCCGTTTTTTCCATACTTCCGCGCCTTACCTAAGATGCTGGTATTTTTGATGTGGAACATCTAACGCGGCAGCGCAGACCGGCCGTTGGCGTGGTGGCGCGTCAACAGGCGCTAGTGACTTAGCGACTATACCGCATTCAGTGTTGTTGTTATTGTTTATTCATATTGTTGTTCACTTCGGAACACAATACCTGTGTTTTATTCTAAAGTATAACTGTAACAATGAAATATGAGTGACAGAGACAGTTTAAAAATGAAACTGAGCAGTCTCTTTCAAAGAAAGTAAAATTACACTATGAAACACAATCGAGTAATTCGAGTCAAAAATAAGTTAATCACATTTTTACAATGATTGTTTGTATTTATGTGTGTACATGAGTTTATTTTCGGTAAATGTGAAATCTTCTTTCTTACCAAACGTACGTACTCGATTCAAAGACTGTCTATTTATAAAAAATAATAAAAGGAATTTATAAAAACTAGAAAATTTTAGATTATTCTTTTTCCTTGCAATATTTTTAAATTATTATTAATTTGTGTATTGTTTGAGAAATATATATATATGTATATTTTGCTTTTGATTAAGTCATATTTTTTGATTATTTTTTGTTTATTTCTTTTAATAAACCATTCTTTACATGTATATTTTTTATACAAAAAAGTTTACAAGTTTTACATCTACCAGGTGTCCCGCGACGAGTAACTGTTTTACTGACAAAAGAAAATGCCCTTTTCGTAGTAATGAGATCCGCGATTACATACAAAGGCTTTTATAAGTGACAATTGTAAGGGGCTTCGTTCACTGACCCTGATATAGGGATGTGGTTGATTGACTGAACGTCAAAGGGCACAGCAAACAACTGTTTTTTAACTAGGACGGAGTATTGTAATTTTGAGTTAGTATACATACACATTACGTCTACTTTTCTTTATATAGTGACAAATACGTAATATACTTACTTAAAATGCAGTTTTCGTTAAGCACACATAGACAATGTATTTAAAGACGATTTCATAGACATTAATTGTTTTTTGTCAAAAGTCCTAGGCTCTGTTAAAAATACGGAAATCTAATTCAATTATTATATTTATTTGAAAGGATAATTTACACATGTATCATTTTGTCTTTACAATTTATTGTAACAGTATAACAGACCCCTAGGACTTTCCAAATATATTTTTAAGCGTGGGCAAGATTTAATTTGCTGTGAAGGATTTCGGCTACTTATCAAAGCCATTTAATTGTGTTGGTTATCCAAGGCTATTTGATTAAATTAAAACATTATGATGCAAAAATATAATTCCATTCTTATATTGAAAAAGTTAATGTTATAACAACTAAATAGAAAAGTCTATTGTAAAAACCGAGGATTGTTCAAGAATTTACAATGAGTCTTTTTTTAAGAGTGAACATAAATTATTTGATACCTGATGAAAAAATTAGCGACGTATTGTTATTTGCTGAAAATAATTTGCTTCTAATTAAAATAAATAAATGTGTATAAAATGAAGATGCAGAATTCACCAAAATAAACTTCTTAATCTCCAGAGTATTGTTCAGTAAGTAAACTGATTACTAAACTCGAATAAAATAAATTTTCATAATTTATTTTGCTCAACGTCCGACAAATCGAGACGTCAATTTGACAATTTAAGATCTCTTACCAAATTTACATTATGAAACTTTAGAGTAAAAATACCATAAAAGGAGTAATAAAATAGCAACACACTCCTTTCTACTTAAACTCGTTTTTCATGTGACATCTGTAATGAAACAAAAAGAGATAGTAATATAATTGACAAGCATGCCCCTGACAAAAATTGTACACTTTTACCATGTTTATAAAAAAGTCGAGTAATATATCTTACCGAACTATTATCGACAAATATTCGCCCTTTGGTTTTACCATGAATTCATATAAAAGAATCTTAATCTTTTAGAATGTGTTTCTGTTTCGGTAAATAATTCAACTTTAATAGAAGCAAAGTCTGTATATGGTTATGATTAAAATGAAATCTGTATTATAAATACACTGGAATTCATAAAAATAAATCTATACCTAATTAGTCACGTTATTATTGATACACAACATTCGCTTAATTGAGCAATTGCTTTTAATAATACTCATTTAAACCGTGATACCCTCAATTCTTAGACTTTCTACTAAAGATTGCCGTAATATATCACAGCATTCAGTATTTATATTTAATAAGTGTGGAAATGTGTAAAGGTAGCTCCAGCGTAACTTCGTGACAGAAGTGGTGGAGTCATGTTGTGGTGAAATTGGCTGCAATACAAAAAGACGGCTCGACTCGGTGACATACCACACTCTCACAGAATACAGATGTGAAGTAACAGCTTTCGCTGTTGCATTTCGTCCACTGAGTGAGAGTTCCGATGGTCCACTCCCCCTTCATAGTCTCACTATCCCTTCATCACTACACTTCTTCTTCATCATAGCACTTTTTCTACTGTCAGATATCCTATTTCTACCCAATAGGGTAGCAATGTACTGATGACTCCTTTTAGGTTGCAAGTGCCCATGGGTGGCGATAGCGGCTTGCTCCCTGGTGGCCTGCATATTCGTTTCCTCCTTTAAAATACAAAGAAAAAAAAGAGAATGGCCTGTTTGGTGCAGTTAAATGAAAAATTTCTGGATCTTTTTTTCATTTAAAATTTTTTGTATAGTTACATATGTTCATATTAGGTCTCTTTGGTTATGGCTGTTTGTATCAAGGTAGTTTGATAACATTAAAAATAATTGAAAAGTATTAAAGGTGTCCCGCCATTTTTCTGTTGTTTTTCTGCCTACCAGAATGAATGCATCTAACGTAGAGATTTGATATATTTTAAAGTTTTATTATAAAAAGAGAAAAATACGACACAACCGGCAAAAAAATTGTTATGTTTATGAACTTAATGTAGTGTCGCTAAAAATAGCACAAAACTGGTTAAAGCGTTTTCAATCCGCTGATTTTGATGTCAAAGATGAATCTCGCTCTGATTGACCAGTTGCAGATAAAGGTGATGCCATTTTGAAAAAAGTAGAGCAAGATCCATATATTCATTCGTATGATATATCTGAGGAGTTAAGGATTGGCCACAAAACAGTTTTAACCCATTTGAAAAAGCTTGATACTCAGGTCCCACACGAACTCACTGTAAGAAAGCTAATGAATTGTGTACTCATTTGCGATTCTCTATTGAGGCATAATGAAATTGAACCGTTACTGAAAGATTGATCACTGGTGATAAAAAATGAATTACCTACAATAAGAACATGTGAAAAAAAATTATGGTCAAAAGGAAAGCAAGCTCCACAGACTATAGCAAAATGCGGATTAACTCATAATAAATTGATGCTATATGTATAGTGGGATTAAAGGCCATTATTCATTATAAGCTTTTACCACCGGATAGAACCATCAATTTGGATATACACTGCAAACAGCTGATCAGATTTAAACAAGAAGTAGAGAAAAAGGCCGGAATTGATCAACAGAAAAAGGTTGTTCACTATGATGTCGCCAGATCACAAACATCTTTAGCTACTCAGTAAATTTAGAGAGAGTTTTGTTGGGAAATGCGAATGAATCTACCATATAACTCTGACTTTACTACCTCAGATTTTCACCTGTTTCGGTTTCTTCCGAAAAAGAATTCTGAAGACACCGAAACAGGTCAAAATCGATAGTGTTAGATTAACATTAAAAAAGTATTGTCAAAACTACTTTTCGCAGTTTTTTGAACAGAAGTCAAAAAATTTCTCAGAAATGGGATTGTATCACTACTTATAAAATGGAAACAAGTTGTTAAACTAAATGACAAATACAGGATGGAATCGATCATGCATCTTTTTTGCAAATATTCATAATCTTGTTCTATTTTAGAACAACTTTGCCAAAATACTATAACAAAATGTATAATTGAAGACATACTTTTAAATAATATAATTTAGATACCACCCTACTAAATGCTTGACCAGACATTGTAAGCGCGAGTGCAGGCGTCAGGTGGCGGCAGCATGTGACAAACTCGAATTCTTCCCAAACTCGGGCTCTTCGATTTTTAAAGAATTAATCTAGTCACTTATCTACAAATGACACTTGATGTTGTCAGTAATGCAAAGGTCGACAATGAGATTATTAAATTTGTCTGTAATTTTTCACATGTGTTCCACTTCCTTCGAAACAAACAAGGTAAACTAAAGCAAATTATGGGATAAACGATACACAGCATCCAATGTTACTTATGGATTCGCAGGTTGTTGTCAAGATAAGTTTCACTATAAAGTCTTAGAGTTGCAGCAATGTCATCTTTTCAAACTCTCAGATAATAAAATACATTTGCATATTCGATAACAGTGAAAGGCATTGCTGTTAAATACTTCAATATTAATTACACACAATAGTGATTTTGAAAACGTCAATATCGTAAACGTAACACTTATACTATAACTGTTACCTAACACTAATACTACACTCTAATTAGATAAAACGTCGCATCTAAAAAATTAAAAAAACAGCGCATAAACAAAATGCCTCACTCCAGTGCAAGTTCAACGACTGCACGCGAGCCTGGATTGCGGGTCACTAGCGCGGCATGGCTGCATGGGGTATTGAATGATGGGAGGAGCAGGCGCGCGCGACCGTCCTGTCGTTAAGGTTGTAATACGTGAAATGAAATTTTAATGCACGTTCTAAGCTATTTTTCTCAGAAACGGCTACTTCAATGACTATAGTTTCTTTGGCAAAGTTGTTCTAAAGAAGGAGATTATGAAAATTTGCGGAAAGATGCATGATCGATTCCATACGGTGTATATTATAATTAAATTTAAATGAAACATAATTATGAATTATCTTGAATTTGTATACAAACCCTCAATAAACTTTTTCCTTGACCTTATATTTCTGTAGGGTATTAAAATAGCGCTGTCGGACCTAAAGAGAATATATAGATATTTTATAATTGCATTAATTTACAGATACTATTTGTATTTCGATTGTATGCAATTTTATTTATTTCAAATTCATTTATTAATGAATTTTAAAATACGAATTCTTTTACATTGACAGAAATTGAAAAATAAAAAAAAAAAACTTATGTTACTGCAAAGTGATGAAATGGTGCAAAAAACTTTTATCTGTACATTTTTATAGTTTCGAAACTTATACATTTGATAATATTTTGGATGCGTCCTGTATGAGAGTTCCATCCGGACACGTAACATAATGTCTTGATATTCTTGGGGATCTGCTAGTTTACTGTACATATACAGTAAACCATGATTTCTATGATATTTACGATACTAAACTATCGTAGTACTATCGTAAACATCATGGAAAACACGATTTGAACCAAATTCACCAACGTACAGAAAATACTTTTGATTGCCATATTTTCACGTAAAACTAAATTATATATAATAGCAACAGAAACTATGAGTTATGTGAACTTTAGCTATGTAAACTACAACATGTTCTTTTTAATTTAAACGCATGCTAAAAAAGGTCAAGAGGTTCACTTGACGTTTCAAGTGTTTACGCTGATTTTAGAGTAAAAACAAACCACATTTGTCTCTTTTGTCAAATTTCAATATGCTTATGCGGGTGCTAAATATAAACAAATGTATATACGACAGTTTTAAAAATTTTAAGAAGACGCTGAAACCATGTTCAAGGGCACTACCATAGACGATAATTTACAATCGGTTCATAAATTCGAGAAAAGATGTTAGACTGAACACTGCCTTTTTATTGTATCACTTACTATCTGACTATACAGTGGAGTGTATTTTTTTCACGCCAAAAATACAATTATTTCATTACTATTATAATTATTTCATTATAAACGATCAATAGTGAAACTCTTGTTTTCGATTCTGGTTTTGCTCGCGATTCCAATTCCGGACAAGCGTAATTCTTGATATTCCCTTGGACATTGCTGTTACTAATAAGTAATCTGTATAAAAAGGTAGAAAGTCGTACTGTTTTTAAGCGAAGGAAAGTGCAAGCAAAAGCTAAAATCTATCCAGATAACATACTTCTATATCGTAAAAAATCATGCGAGTCGGATTTGAGGTTCTCGAGTTATCGACGAACAAACAGATAGATAAACTGTCATAGACGTTATGTTTTATAATATGTAAGGATACAAAAACTAAATTACTCGTATATTTCCCAGGATACTGGGCTCAGTATGAAAATTATTCAAGTATTGTAACTTATTGAGCAGACAACGCATAGCCTAAACTACTGGGCAACAAATCGTACGTCGCCTTAAGGATGAGGTAATTAACAAACAGCAATAATCATTGGCGTTAGTTTAAGAATGAGATGATTAATATACAGAAAAACATACGCGTCGATTTAAGAACTTTTTTTCGAAGGTGGATAACAAAATAAAGTACCGATAACTCGAATGCAGAATGCTACGACCATAATTTATTTAATAAATTTTAATATTTTGTTAACTAGAGGTTATTATCGTGATTATTCGATTTATTGCTGCGAATTTATCTCTATACGAGTGGGCAGACTGTCAGAGAATTTTCTTCAGACCTATATAAGATCAACAATTGATGCATCATTTCTACATAAATAAAACAAAACTTTCAAGGGCCTTGTTTTTTACCATCATCACAGTTTAGCCAATTTGTATTAAATATCCATAAATTATTATACGAAAACCTTAGTCATAAATTAGTCTATTAGTAGAAACCGTATAAAAATCGTTGTAGTAGTTTCTGAAATTAGTCTTTACAAACAGACGCCACGTGAGACTTTAATTTATAATTTGCAAGGACGTTGTTTTATTAAGCTATTGCATAGCTTTTATTGCGGGCTTTGAGCGCAGTGACCGAATCAAGAAATTCCATAACGAAAATAAAACCTAACACCCCCCACTCCGCCTACCATGTAGCTCGGCAGAGCGTTCGTTTAACGTGTATGTATATGGTACGACTGTACGAAGCTCGCACGGATCGAGAGGAGCTGCTCCGAAATCGGACGAATACGTAAGCAGCTGTTTCTGAGAAAGTATGTAGGTGTATAGGTATCTACATATCTTTATAATGCCACACTCACCGCTTGTGCCCCGTAAGTATACATGTAGGCATATATGTATACATAGATGTACCTATGTACAAAAGTGAATAGCAGTTGCTGGTGAATAGCTATACGCATAAAATTTGTGTATAAAGTGTTTTAAATATGAATAAACAAAGTGCATTTATTAATAAAAAAAGTGATGAAAAACCTGAATTAATATCAAAGAAAAAAAATACTGCATAAAAAAATAAATAATTATAATTGCCTAAGTTGATAAAAAATGCTATGCAATAGCTTTACCGCGGCAGTCCCAGAGTGCCACACGGTTTTATATAGGTAGAGAAATAAAGTGATTAATGGATGTGACAATAGCGACGTCGATTTGCTTTAGCTAATTATATAATAAAATAAAAGTGAGTAGCAATTGAAACAGTATTTGTTTCACAAAAACGAGAATCTCGAACTATACATATACAGAAGTGTATGAATAACCTAAATAGTTACTTGGAAATACATAAACTTTATTATTAACAATTTTAATAATTTATGAAAATATAATGTTTTAATATTCGCTCTAAGACGAGTTGATGCCACAATATGAATATTAATCTACTATATATGATGATAGTGCCCAGTTTTAGACCGTCAAGGGTTATTATTACTTTAAGGGCGATTGCGTATGTTTTAATTATAAAAACTCTAAAAACAAAATGTAAAATAAAATAACTATTTTAAAATTAAATTAAAACCCAACACATTGAATATACCAGTTGTCATTAAATTGACGAATATTCAAATGATGTTGACGCTTCGACACCGACGCAAATCACTGAACTACGACGTTTAAATAAAAATAGGCCTGAAGTTTCTTGCTGATATTTTCTCTCATTCGTTTCCGAACCTGTGAAAAATTTATTTTAAATTTCTATTATAACAAAGAGTATTGAATAAAATCATTTGGTAAATTTTGTTATACCACAATATGTACAAAGCACGGAGCTAGTGATTTTTTATTTGACTTAAGTGGTATACTCATTTTTTAATCCTCCAGTGATCGAGGTCCAACCCAGTTTGTCTGGTGCGAAGGTAACATCGTTGACCACTGAATCATAATCGCTTTAATCTTAATAAGGAAAATCGATAGGTTTTTTACTAAAAGATATATAGAATTAAGAGTTCGCCGACACTTAGTGAATTTTGAAAATATTTAACACACCCAATTTATCAGTATAAATTTTGTTCCATAGACTAGTTTTATTGAACATATTTAGCGCTAGAATTTTTATGATCTATGATAGTTTTAGGGATTCGTACGTCCGAATGGGAAAACCGGAACCCTTATAGGATCACTCATCGCGTGTCTGTCTGTCCGTTTGTCATAGCCGGTTTGCACCAAATCTACTGGACCGACTAAGTCCACTAGTTAGTACACATGTGAATTGCTGTGCCCTAAATGCGGATGTACAATATAATGAAATAAATTTCAAACATGAGGGTCACTTGTGGAGGAAATATGAAGACGAAGTTTTTCAAATTGCACTGCGTGATGAAAGTGCTTATCGTGAGGGTATATAATATGTTTATTTTATAATTTAAAAAATCGGCCTGTCCTTATTACCTCAGAAATTACCTAGCGTGAGCAAAAAAATTTTGATAAAAAAAATCATAAATTAGTTCTTTACTTTCACACTGCCAGAAAATTTATAAGAAGGCCATGTGTCTTAAAATGACATGATAATCTGTTAATACTGTGCATACAAACTTACATTTGCGGTTGTTATCAATAACATTACACTACATTTGGGTAAATTAAAAAAAAAACAAACATTGTAGGCAAGAAAATCACAGTAATGAAACCTCTTCACGCGAATTCAACTCGCACTTGTCCAGTTTTTTTTTCTCTGTATGTCAAATCGACTGTAATTGAAATGATGACTGCGACACTTTTTATGTCCGTTCCTTTTCATTACGAAATCGCGTTAAATGTTAGCCGTACGAAGGATTGGTACACAAACGCGACGTTTGAGCGACGAACCGTATGCTTATGTGTTCGCGAAAAAATCAATAATATATTTTTTGCTTTGCAGCTAGTAGGTACCGATTCAGATGTATTTCGCTAAGATAAGCACTAAACAGTGAAGGCGATGATTGTATACAATAGAATTTAAAATGTTCTCGATGAATAATCAAAATATTTGTGTCGAATGTCATGAAATATTCTTCGTAGCGTAGCGCTTATTCGGGTCGTTTCGCACCTGTTAGCGATATGGCGTTCAATCAGGGCAAATATTTGTCGAACAAAAAAAATTAAAAATGTTTTTGATGATATTTTTGATACGCCATTATAACAAAAAATTGTGATATATTTTTTTTTTTGTTGATTATGATTTAAACTAGTAAACTAGAGGATTTTGTATTGTTCGTTACGTCGTCATGAAAACTTTATGTATTATCACAAAATAAGTTATTGAATCATCACTCTCAGCTTTGCTTGCCCCGAGGGTAAAGTGCAACTACAGAGATTGGTGGTAAAGAAGCAAATCAAATATCCTTAGAGATGCACAGGCCTACATTGACGTCGTCTGCGATGGACTACGTATTTCGTTTACCATGTAAGTTCATGGTTATCTCGCTTCTGACACCAGAGATTACTCGTTCGATTACCGGTGGACAAATATGTTTTTCCGATTTGTTTCTATATCGTACGCGATTTCTTTTGTGACTGATTTCAATCAGGTATGGCATAGCCTTCCACGATCCTGTTGTTTCAATTTGAGAGGCTTACACTTTAAGCCTGCATATAGAGCTAGCTTGTGCGGATCGGCAGCTACTAACTACCTTTTTCGCCGAAGTGATGAAAATGTCCAGAACCGGCAGCTTAACGTGAGGTGAAAAACTCGTCGATCTGCTCACCAGCGATCAACGCCGATCAAATATTATCGTGAATTTGAATTGTATTAACACTTAGATTCTTTGCTCTTCTTCATATAATTTATATTAATTACGCTTTTACACAAACTCAGATTTGATGCGCCGCTTTCTTTGTTCTATATGTAGTACTTTTAGCTAATCATTCGCGTAACTTCATCATAAAAACAATAAACGACGGTACTAGATGAGATACCATAGTTGACTAAATGGCTCAAGTGAGATGTTTATAATCGGTTTAATCGTTTTGCTACAATAAGTTAATGATAATCGATTTGACTGACGATGTTAATTAATAATAATGGATTCAATGACTTGCGACTAAGCGACGTAAAATCGACACCGGCACTGAGACAGACTTGTAATTGCAATTATTATTATATATTATATTCAATCTCGTATAAAATGTGATCCTCTCCGTCTGGATTCCCCGTTTGGAAGTTTATATGTCGTACACAGAGCGTATCGCGCCATGAAGCAGCTTCATCCCTTTTCGCATTCAATAATTGTATATTGACAATAAACGTGTTATTACACAGTATGTAATATGTCACAAAACAGCTTACATATCAATACAAAAATATTCGGCCTTATATCTACTGATTGCGACGAGTGACTTTACCGATGAATTCTTTAACTTCATCAATCAAATCGGTCGGTATGCGTCTCAAAAGCACGTTAAGGCGTTCGGACGCTGTCACAGCGTTCGTGATGGTGGTCGCTGGCCGCCCTCGACAGACACCGGCTAGCGTGAAGGGTTAAGTTCTGAAACCCTCAAACTAAAATGAGACCATAAAAGGATTCCACGCAGTGGAATGACAAAACCCACATACAATAAAGGGATCAAAATGTAAGATGACTTTTGTCTGTGATTACAGAATCAGTATATATAGAGTTCAAAAATGTATTTAAGGTGGTCATTAATATACTACTTTACGTAATGTAAAGTACTTATAATTCGAAATTAATTTTTGAAAGTATATATTAGAAGTACAGAAAAATCGTATGGGATGAATTTCAGTAAACAAAACAAATTTCCTATCAAAAAATCATAATACAGAGAATTTCATAATACCTTTATTTGTATACTCACACCTATTTCCCAAAAGGGTAGACCTCCACACGATATGATATTTACACACCTCTCTTGTTCACTGACATCCGTCATATATTTCGCTTGATCCACCTGAAATTCCTGAAAGCAGGCAGAAATACGAATATGAAAAAGAAACAGGAATCCATCTCTATTATAAAACGGCGGTGATTTTCGGCAGGTAACAACATTGCTTTCGAATGTTAGAGGGCCAGGATCAAATGCTAATACTTAGGAACGGCTAAGTGAGTTTTAAACTTAAATCATATTGTTGTGAAGCAACGGAGAGTAACGCTTGTGGGAGGCTGTACGGTGAGATAACACAAAAATCATATACACCGATCACATATCATCTTTGAAGCATTCAAAAAAAAGTTACTTCAGTACTTAATAAGGTACTTCGAAAAATGTAGTTAAACGAATTCCGACCATTTTCTGTGAATTTCCTACGAGTGTAATGCTTAAACTCGCGTCGGTCTCATCTGAAAGCATTTTCGCTATGGTCGCGAAAACTAGGCACTGTTGTCGTAGGACGTTGATTTTTTTCCGTACGTGATTAAGTGATATGAGTATTATGATTCGAGGGATAGTGAAAGAGGCAGATCACCTTCTCGACTTGGAGACTTTGCTAGATCTCTAGACTATGATCTCGCTCCGACGGCGCGCCGGCGAGGCGGTCGGGCAGTGGCGAGGCGGGCCGTGCGCGGTGTGGACGCGCCGGGAGCGGTCTGTCGAGGAGTCGGTGCTTTCAAACTTACCGCTTTCGAGCTTACCGCTATTCTAAAAGTTCCGCATTTACCGTGAAAAAGCTATGAGAACCCTTTCGGATATTCGTGCGCAATGATTCGGATATGATTTTTGTGCTGTTAAAAAAAGGTAAGTAAACTTTGGATTATTGTACGTATTTTCTTATTATTATTTTAAACGAATACCCAAACGTCCCTTTTCGTATTTCAAATGCAAATATTACTAGTTTTAAACTATTCTTTATTACTAGTCGCAATCTATTACAATTTGATTTTATTTATTCTAAACATATTTATTCTCACAAAGTTGTACTATAATTACTTCAACTTTTCACATAAAACAAAACATATCGCGTCTCGCAATTTTTTATTAAATGCCCAACATAATGATCAATTGGACAATTATTATATTTGAAAATAACTCACATTAAAAGACGTCGAGAAATCGAAAATTTTATTAACTTTACCGCGTTATGTATTCGAAGTGAACTGGAATCTTGTAAACTGTTTCAAACTCACCAGTGACGTATAAAGTTTTACGCGGATGGATTTTCTAACAATAATTAATGAGTTATAGTACTATGAGTTACTAGTTTTCGCACGCGGTTCGAGCTGCTTGGGCGTTTAAGTAATGAATTTCTTCATCATCCGTATCGAACGTTTACTCTTTCATTCATGATCGGTCCCAAACCGTGTTCCGTAATTAAATTCCTATTCCATCACCCGTCTCGATTTTGGTCTCGTTCTCAATTCCAATCCCAGTTCTCCTATCGATTACTTGTCAAGTCCCAGTCTCAATTACAATAACGATTCCATGCCCGCTCTCGATAATTTAATATATCGATTATACTTACGATGACACTCGCGTGAAATTCTTTTCTTATTCTTTTAAATTTGTGATTGTTTTGTTAACTTATGTACGTGCATTAGTTGCTGCAGTGTGCCGACACTGCAGCAACTAATGGGTTCAAACTAGGCCGGTGGCGATACTTACACCGGTAAGTATCGCCACCAGTCTAGTCTGAACCCGACCCTTCTTAGCGGTTTTTAAAATCTGTAAATCTAAACTTTTCATGATAAATTTTAATCCGAAACTAGTCACACTCTCGGCTCTCATTCCGCTTCGGATCCCGGTTGATGTCTCGATACCGGTTTAGGCACCTAACTATTGATGACCGACTACTTACTGCTAAATTGCTGAATTCAATTTCCTTTATCACTTTGCTGTTGAGTAAACTACACAGCGCTGTGACAGTCCATATACCAGTTCCAGTAACCGGGTACGCATTACTACTACAATAGAAAATCATTTTATGAACGTTCGAAAATCTTCTGATGAAAAGGAATAAAAATCTAAACTTTATATTTATATTAGTATTATCATAAAAAAAAACACATAGATAACATGAAAAACACAAACCGGCTGAAATGGACCCGGTGGCTTTCGTGATTGACTTGTAGAGAGAAATACAGCTACGTGTTTACAATTGTATAGACATTACTCTATTTTTTTGTACTCGCTTAAACATAGAACCAATCCAGAGCTCCCATTCCCATTAATGTTTCATGATTAGTAAATCGTACCAAAATTGCGTAACCTATAAATACTTGAGGGAAGTCAGGGAAAAAGCTACAAAGCCCTTTGCAACATCATGAGATGTATACCAAAAAATCCAATCAAAATGAGACGGATATTAGAAAACTTGAAAAACATGCGTGCGAAGTCAGTACCAATTGCTAGTCTCCAGGATAAAAAATAAACTCTAACGATCGGACATTATATTCAGCTTCGTCTTAGCAGATGATTTATTAAAATCTGTCCAGTAGATCTATAATATAATTAACCCTTGCAAAGAAAAATTATAAACTATAATCTTTACCTTTTTATATAGTAGTATAGATAGTCTTTGATGTTACAAAAGAATAACGCACTGTTTATTTATATATTACAATTGTAACTGGTCAAAATTTGTACAATAGATATATTTTAAAATTTTTTGTTGGAGGAAACATTATTAAAAAAACAGAAACTTAATCATCAGCATAAAAAGATAAAGTAACCCTTAGAAGGTTAGTTCATTTCGTTATGTTTTCGCACTCGTAAGTACGTCTAAAGCTATAGATAGAATCATAAAGTTTGGTAAGCAGCAAGACCTCACAAGCAAATTAATAAAAATAAAAATGGCTAAGTTGTAAGTAATATAACTTGAAATATATTACATGACATAATATTTTCTGCAATCACAAACTTACGCATTTGGAGTGTGGACCGTGATATAGACCGATGTATGGGATAACATCTTTTAACTTTCCTCCATGAAAATGTGGAGTTTCTAAAAATTCTCGTTTAAAAATTGTGATATATCAAAAAGATTTAAAAGCTTCGAAATTCGCGGCATCAGTGTCACGCCAATGTCGGTATTAAAAACGAACAAAAAAACTTCGAGACTCTTGGTTAATAAAATACTTACATACATAATTAATTTTGTACGCAGTGCTGAGGGTGCGAGTTCTATTTGCACTTCTCAGTAATATTTTCACTTATGTATGTCCATCTGTATGTCTATCTATCTGTATCGTGACCACCGATCACACTGAAACTACTGGATGGATTCAAATAAAATGTGCTATTTATATAACTTATTACGATTCAGAAAATCTAAATACGTAGCGTTTACGTGAAACTCACAAGGGGGGTCAGTAATATAATAGCGAGATCAATGGGGGTCTAAATCGAGATTTGTTGATTACACTACACTGTGTGGGTAGATGCACGTACGTGCCGATTTCGCTGCCCAGCGAGATATACTATTATTTATATGGTATGATTCCGTCTTCGACTCGATTCCTATCAAGTTATCCCAAAGGAACGCAAGCACTTACAAAGAAAATTCACGTACTGCTAATAAATTATTTTTATAAGAAACGATCCTATCTCCGCTCTTGATCCCGATCTCGGACCAGTATCGATGTCGATCTTTTCTCGAATATCGTTATTTTCAATAAACGATCGGCTTGAGAAAGTGAAAAATTCATTCTATTTCCACGCGGTCGAAGCCGCGGGCGGAAAGCTAGTATAGTAATATAATATGAGAAAACAATAATTATGCCTTGGCTAACATCAACAAGCATTCATAATAATGAACGAATACCCGGACGCCATATCAGCGCAAACATAACTTATGATTGCCGAATGAAATTGGTTTTCATTCACTATTTCAGTAGCCTTCGGGTCATACCATTTCCGAGCAACAGTTATAATTTCATGTTCATCTTAATTGTTTATCTTATAATAATTCGACAACTGAGCTTTGCTCGGTACTTTTCGAGTTTTTTGGCGTGAGAAAATGATAACTTGCCATGGGAAAAGTTATTTATGTTCATATCCAACAATAAATATTTAAATACACAGCATTAAGCGTATGATGCGATCCGTGGTTTATATTGTGTAATCCGGTTTATTATTGAAAACCAATGATATAAGGACAATGGGGTTACTTCATTGATCTACTAAATGACGCTAAATAAACTACGTTTAGAAATTTACTTTTTTCCTTAATTTTTCCAGGAATGACACCCGTATAGATAAACTTGAAAAGCATAATTTTATCAAAGTAAAATAGACACATTTCAATCGTTAGAGCAGTTTCCGAGATACCCATGTATAATGTTAACGTCTTTGTAATAATACTAATAATGTAAATAATATATATACAAAAATTACTCATTTGAAGTAATAATGTATACGAAATTACGTGAGCGGACGCAAGAACGGTCGGAGGGAGTCAAGTTATAAGGGTTTTGAACTTATTGTATGCAGATATTATTATAAAGACGTATAAATAAATCAACATTAGAAGATATTGAATTGGTATATATGTTTAGGGATTTTTTTAAAGTTTTTTGAATTCACCTGTTTGCCTTTGTCTATTCAACTCATTTAATATAATATTCCAATTTCATATTCTATTCACTTTGCACACATTTTCAATGCTGTAATTAACTTTAACAGATCTGAGGATAAAAATTGATTTAACATGATTTTGGGTACACATTATTTATGTGATCTCAGAGATAAGTTTTAAAAAGAACAATCTTTCTACAAAATACCAAAGCTACAAAATCGACGTGTGATTAATTTTGGTGAAATTAATAAATCCAAAAATCCTTGAACAAAATTTCAAGTATTTTATTTCATCCATTCAAAGGTCTAGTGGGTACGACTCGCCAATTATTTTTTAATATACCAACTACAAATCTATCTCAGAATTTTCATAATATTTCGCGCAATCCTCCGTAGTCTTTTTTGTAATTCACAATAGAAAATATAAGGCATTTCACTTCGCTCATTTCACGATATTGTACAATGAGAAGACAGAGATATTTTCGGACTCGCCATATAAAAGGCACTAATTGGTAGAGCAGTAGAGAAAACGCTTCATTTTATGACCGTTAAATGCACGAACTTTATCAATAATAATTACCCACTAGCTAGCTAACAACACAGAATACACGTACTTTTATAACCAATCGGTATAAGAAAGAAAGGGATTTGCCGTATATTCGATTAAACGATGTCACAGGCATGAATAAACTAGTAAACGCAAAATGTTACTACGAGTTAAGCCTGATATAAAATATTTTAAATTACTAAGGTGGTTTTCCCGTGATACACGTTCAAACAAACATACGAACCGATAAACAGAGAAAAATAATACACATATTTTTTACTTATCGCCTTCTCTCTAACGAGTTATATTTTTTTTATATAGAATTATTGTATTATATTACTTTTATAAACAAACTTGTAGTATATCTATAGTGATGACTATAAGTTGTATTACGAAGAATTCTGATGAAACCGCTCATCAACAACACGAGAAGTTTATCGGCTGGCCTAACTCGAGTTACCGAGTCACCGCGCTGGCACGTGCGCTACGGCTTCAGTTCAGGACTTGTTGCTTGTGTACTCACGGCTATATGGTATCGACTGTTACGTCTAACAGTAAACCAGCATAGCACATTGAAAGCTGTAAACTGTGAACGCTGTAGCCAATGATTAGTTTGAATATGTAATATATATATATATATATATATGTGTGTGTGTGTGTGTGTGTGTGTGTGTGTGCGCGTGCGTGAGTGTGTGTGCGTGCGTGTGCGTGCATGGATGGTATAGTTTGTATAACGTAGAGTCCCGGTTTTTCGGTAAGACAATTTTGGAAATTAACTTTTTAAAGGGGTTGAAAAGGGGTTAATTATTTTCTACTTTTTTATGAATGAAATGTTGCTTGTTAAAAATGGTGAAACACGTTTTTTATAAATGGGGTGGGGTGAAGTGGGGTTGTATTATGTATAGAAATTAGTGTGTACTTTATTCGTTTTCTTTGAATTCCTTAACCATTTATTCGATTATTATGAAAATTTCGCGATATGTTGTAGGTACACGCGATCGGTAGGGTTTCTAAAACAATAAACCTAACATTTGGCCCTACTTTGTCTGCGTATTTTTATTATTGAACTGACCTAAGTAAGTAAGGGTAAGTTCAACACTCATTCACTAAACTTATTCAAACAATTCTTTTTACAAATAAAAAGCGATATTATTTCTGTTTCAAATATACTACTAAAATTTTCCCTTTTCTTCATCTGTATATTTGTACTTATACACCAATTTTAAAAATCCTTTTCCTCATAGATAGCTACACTATCCCCAAGTAACATAGCTTATATTTTATTTTAATAATAGTATTTGCACGATTTTGTCGAAATGTTTTCCATGACCAGCAGTGGAATTAAAATTAAAATACGGTGGGATCGAGTGTTGAAACCGAAGCCGAAGTCGAGAAAGGATTGGGGTCGAAATCGAATTTGGGAGCACAATTAGATTCAAAACCGTGGTTGGTATCGGAATTAGAAGAAGTGCCGGGAACAAAAGTTGAAAAGATTGTGAACGCACGCGTGCGTTTCCATACTAGTTTCGCCCGTGACTCCGCCCGCGTGTACATAAAATGAATTTCGTCAACTATTATATCAATTGGTCACGCTGTCCACGACGACATCAACATCGACTTCGATTCCGGTCTCACTCTTGATTACGATTTCGGTTCCGGTCTTCATTCCGATCTCGGCTTCGCCTTCAAAATTCGAAATTGATGTCGATCAAATCATTCCCGAGAGACACACCGTAAATACATGTACTGCCCATTAAATTATTTTAATACGAAACGATCTCAACGAACTCAGTTGCGCTTTTGTCTCGATAAAAAAAAAATCATAATTTCCTTATTATGTGTTAAACTAACATTTCACGCTACCTAAAAGATGTGAATGTTCAGTTTAGTTTGCAATTTAATTGAATTTATAAAGCTCTGACGAGTAATTTTCACTTATGCATAAAAATAAATGAATAAAAAATTTCGACCAAACGTCCATAGTCACGACGGGGAAGGGTCGCGTCGCAACACCACACACTCCCTCTGGCGGCAGCGTGTGGCGCTATGAGGTTCTCCTCAAAAATATTGAACATTTTTTTAATTCAGTTTATGAAGTAAATACAAAATGCTATTCCAAATTAAACTTCATATTTATTTAAAAATAAGTGGGAGATGAATATGTAGCTATCAATGGATGTAGATAAAACTGGTAACTTATATCATACTTTGCTTAGGCATATCGCGTATCCAATGAGATTAAGTTTAGAAACACATAATCCCAGTGACGCGCCTGTCGTGGAATATAATGGCGCCAGCCTTGAAACTTAACAGGTGGATTCCTTCTACGTAACCTAGTTACTCGCTAAGAAAAGGTTGTTCGATGGCTAATCTCCTAAGTTAAAGATATTTAATTAATAATATTTAACTTAAAAGTGTTCACAGGTATCTCTCGGTTTAACATACAATTATGAAATTAGCATTGTAATATGTTGAATATTCTTACATTATTTTTTTTACGCACATTCTTTATTTTTACAATATGTATATATAATGTATGTCCTTTGCCCATCCTTTTTATGACTAATAAAGGTCCACCGGAGGGCTGTTGTCAATGTGCGTCGGTAGCGGTTATAAAATAACATACAACGCTGAAAATTTTGACATAACCCGTGTTGGCCTCGCGAGCCTACATGTTGTTGTGAGGATTACCTTTGTGTATTTTTCATATTTTATTTATTGTTTGTTGTTATATTGTGTATCCTGAAAGTCCTGAAAATCTTAGGAACGCCGAACAGGCGTCGTAACTGAGATCAGAAAAACGTATCTCTGAAATAACAGAAAAATAGGTCTCGGATACAATAACTAATTAGATCCTTACATTGAAATATTTCAGCTTTTTTTGACCAAATTCTAATGAATTTGAAGTTATACACATACTCGCTAAAATGGATTTATCTGTACGAGGAAAAATATTTAGTCAACTTTAACTAGGAACCACTAATGTGACCGATGAGAAATAAGGTGAAAATTATAATTAAAACCATGGAAAACTTATGACACCACAAAATGTATAAACTCGAGTCATACCAACGATACCAAACTTAACTATAACTACCCATATTATCATGCAGATATTCTGGAAATAAAATATTCCTTCTTCTCTTAATTATGCAGTATTTGTTTTACCTTAATTTCGTTGTAAATTTGGAATGTGGCAACACTAGAGTTAAGAATAAATATTAGCTTAAGATAAAAGTCACAGATTGAAAATGTGAGTTTGTAGATTGAGCAGAGATATTTGTTGCACACGAACAATTCTACAATTGTAAACTGAATACTGTTTTTTATTTGGAAATGAAAATCTACCAAAAGTTAAATCATCACATATATTAATACGCTAAGGTTAAGATGTTGGCCTCCCTTTTCAGAAAAAACCTCATAGTTACTCAACATTAATTTTATATCATTTCATAGATAATTGCTTGCTCTACCGTCATCAACAACAAAATAATTTATTATTGCTTTTGTTTTTGTAAATTAATTAATTATTAAAATTATGTGTATGCTGCCATCTGACGATTTTAATTTTGAAACAACGTCAATATGATTAACGGTCGGTAAATTTTTTTTCAAATATTTGTTCGATCTATCGTCTGAGTTTCATAATGTACTATAAGAAAAAGAAGGATGTTATAGACAGTACGCAAAATTAGAAACAAATTAAATACCTGCAATAAATTTTCATTCGTTAAATTGAATTGAATGATTTATTTACATATTGATTACAAAAACGATAAATTAAAATGCCCGGGCGACGAACACTGGAAAATTAAGCAGAAAGACGTCGAAATAAGTCAAATTGTATCAGATGACTGTATAATATATATATATACTTAAAATATTGTTTACGAAGAAGTTTTGTAATAAAAAGGAAATAAAATTGATATTTATTGTAATTTTGTAAATTGATAATTTTATTATAGTTGGTTTGTAAAAATTCTTCGCACAGGGTACGTCTAGTATATAATAATTGAATAATTATAGAAATTATTCGTTTAGGAAGTTTTTATGTCTATTTAAGAAAATAATATTCTTGTTTAAGTGCCCACTAAATCAATGAATAAAATACCGAATAGTTTTGAGTTGGAGACTTCTTTGCTATAAATTCTTGTTTGGATTATGAGTTATAAAATAACCAAGATATTGGCTTGCAAGAATTCACCAGTTTGCAATAAAAAAAATACAGCTTTAATGCCAAATCTACTTGATTGATAATTTTATTTAGAAATTCTAAATTTAATATGATTGTTATAAAAAAATATGGCATTCAAACATGATGTTTTATTTAATCATAAAACATTTTCTTGCATTATAATACCTAATCGTTGCTATATTTTCTTCTTAAGAAATAAATATTTTAAATTTGTGCTTTATAAATCTCAATTATAGATTGCACATTGTTATCCATGAACAAGAGATTATCTTCCATAAAAAAAAAAAAACTGTTAAAATTATATTCTCTTATTCCAGAAAATATTCTCTATGGCGCATAACTACACTCGCGTTGCGTTTATGGAAAGAAGTTCATTTTATTGTAAGTCGACTTCTTTTAAGGTGTAGAAAGTGGAAAATATAGACGCCATTTCATTGTTTCTGGCAAATAAAATTAGGTGAAATTGGTCGGATTCCTTGGATGAAATGCTGTTAAATTCGGTATGTATCTAAATTAGGATTTGAATCGAATTAGGATTTGAAATTGGGGTGGGAATAGGAATTTAAATAATAGTGGATGAAGGATCACGATCGGTAGCTAAATTGGTATGAGAATCGAAAATTGGATCTGGATTTACATCGGAATTGTAAATAAAATTACGAATGTGATAGGGTTAGAAATAGGGATAGGGTTTGCGATTAAGAACAATATTAAAGTTGTGAACAGGATTCTGAAGCAGAATCGATTCAGAATCGAGATCTATATTTGGATCAATAAATGAGATCGAGATCGGGATTGGAATTGGAATCGGAATTAGAATCGTGATTGAGGTAGCGATTGATTCAGCAATTCGCTCCTCCAGTTTTATTCATCATACGTTTATATTTACATAAAGGCAGGCAGCTAACTTGTTAATATATGAATCAATGGTAATCGAAGATTTTGGACGAAAAGCGATGATTAACCAAATAAGGGACCAGGTCAGTATGTCAAAAACGAAGCAATAAAATCGAGGAATCTCTTACGCGAATGCTTATAAATAACTCAAACTAGCTATCTCTATAGGAGACTATCCGCTTTTATCTGCTACTTCGCGCGCATGTACTTCAAAATTAGATAAAAGGCATCTCATATGTTAAGTTGTCCCCCAAGCTACCAAATCATGGAAAAACTTCATCCAAATATTTTCAGCCACTTTTTGTATGTTTGAAATGATTTTTTGCCATAATGTACAGGCAGATAAACAAAAATTGTAAAACTACTGCTTAAGCTTGGCACCACTGTATACAATAGATCACATAACTTATTGTATTTTGTAAAAACAGGTCCGTTACATTTTTAACCGACTTCAAAATTAAAAAAGAGGAGTTTCTCAATTCGACTGTATTTTTGGAACGAAGTTCCTTACATGGCGTTGCGGAGGGTACCCTTAACCGGCAAAAAAACGTCCGTAACGTTAAATAAAAGCATAAGATTTTTATGTATAGTCTATGTATGAGGCTGTACACTGTCTAATGTATAGTCTACGTGATGACTAGAATTTTGTTTTATTTATGAGATTATTGAGTATAATTAAATTTTGTTTAAATTTCTCTGACATGAATTATATTATCATTAATTATACAATTAAAATGAATAAAAAATAATTTTATTCATTTTTATTATTAATTAATAAATTATTTATAAATAAATATTTTTATAATTGTTGGTTATTATTAAACCATGTCAAAGTTACATAGTGTATTTTGCTGTTTTCTTTTTAGTTCAGAAATATACAATTCCGCCAAGGTACAAGATAAAGAACGAGAAGAAATAACCGCGACAAATGATGCTATGTCGGTGAACAATACCCAGCAATCTGTAATGCAGTATATTTTTAAAAAATTAAAAATTTAATTTTTATACAATATATCGACTATATTTATAGTCATTGAGTTTATTCATTTACTCATTTTTTCAATTTATTAGAAAAAAAAATCTTAATAAAAAATGTACATCCGAATAAATTTTCTTTATACTTCGAATATAACTTGAAATTAATATTTTTATAATAAGGAACTTCGTTCCTATCTGGTGTCCCACGACACCACTCGTTGCTTTTTTTTTATATATGTTACCTCAAAACTTTCGACTGGGTGAACCGATTTTGATAATTCTTTTTTATTTGAAAGCTGGCGCTTCCCGTGTGGTCCCATTTCAATTTGGTTCAGTTCTGACAGTGGCACACATGAGAAAATCATATAAATCTTAAATTTGTGTTAAATATGTCCGCAACAAATGGACGAATAACTCAATATCACGCTAACCGATTTCGATGATTATTTTTTTATTAGAAAGGGAGTACTTCAAGGGTAGTTTAATGAGAGTTTGGTTAGGTTCTGATTATTGAATGTATGACAAAGTAAAGGAACTCTTCAATTCTTAGGAACAAATTAACAATACTCGACCGAATCTTTTATAGGTTACCCGTATATTTCAGTCATCTACCATGACGTCGTTATGGTCAAGTAATTGTCCTAGTCGATATGACGATCAATAGAACTCTTTGACGACTTACAGTAACGGCTTTCAGTATGAGCAGCACGTTTAGTAGGTCTACCCATATTCAGACAAATTACTTAGTGTACTGCAGATTCATTAAAAATTAAAAAATAAACAAAAGTTTTAACAAAAAAAATAAGTTAAAATTTTTAGAATACAATAAATACGTTGTTTGTTATTATTAATATTACTTATTTAGAATTTTAGAATCGGTTTGCTTTTTATGTAACTGTTAATTGTATAACAGAAATGTATTTACAATTTAATTAAAAGCTTGTTGTACTTATAATTGAATACTGACCTGATTCGTTTTAAACTCGTTTTGCCCATGTCTCGTATATTAATGCGTAGGCATTCAATTTTTCCTTTCCAACGAACAACTTTTAACGATAAACTTTGGAAACGAAATTTGTTATTATTAAATTCTACCAAATTATTTGTTCTTTTTTAGTGACACAAACAATCTCCTGTTCTAGATTATCCATTTTTATTGGCTGTACCTACTGGAATTATTACAGTGTGGACGAAAAAAATATTTCAAGGAAAAATGACGAGATAATAATAAGCGTCAAGAAAATACAGCAACCGTTATTTATTTTCCAAATGGTCGCAACAGAGAACAAGTGCGAGTGGGACTCGCATGTTTAGGGTTCGGTAGTACAATCTTTAAACATGAAAAGGCATGATTGAAAAATGACATTGTTTCCAACATCACTATCGTAATTATTATTTCATTTTAATGTTACAGTATTCTGAAGAATACGAAAAAAATACGACAACTCGTATAATTTTTAGAAGATGTTCAGTACGAGTTTCCATAATCGCAAACGGCCTCCGCCTCTCGGGTGTTCATAATGACAAGTCCAGATAACTCGTCAATAATATTGAAAATATGTGCAGGACCAGTTCCTGCATACATTTCTGCATAGATATGTACTATACATCTCATACTTAGCGACTTCTTTGACTCGTCCACCAGCAGACGGCGTTTGTGCAATGCTCGCTTTCAGGAAACAACTCCTGTTGCAAACAAAAACGTAGAAGTACCCACTTTAAAAGAATAACATATCATCAAACAGATTTAATAGTTTCTCACATAATGAAAATGCAATAAGAGGACTAACCAGTTGGTTTTTCTCATTTAGAGCCTATTCCAGCATCTATTTTTAAATTTAATTTTAACAAAAAGTCACTTTTAAAATAAAATTAAGCTATCAGGTTTAAAAACTGTTAAAAAACGGACGTGAAACGCAAAATTGATTTAAAAAGTGACATTGTCTTGAAAGTCGATTTAAAAGGAGATGGTGGAAGAAACCCTTTATATTTTAATTCCTTTTTACGGTCCATTACTGGTCCCGCTAGTCTCAAGTACCCGGACGATTTACTACTACTTTAAGAATTCAAAATGCGTAGTGTGATTTAACACAATCGTAGAATGAATCTTATTAAGAAATCAGTTCGGTTTACGTATTTTTAAATAAGTAATTATGTGAAATCAATTATTCGCACATTCATTGTCACTAGTCGCGCTCGCGACATTTATCACCTTTACCGTGATCTACGTCGTATTTTGTCGGCAGAATAATATGGCGTGTACACCTTCTTGTATATCATATAGAATTTTCTTCGGTTTTACTTATTCAGTAGTACTTTTAAAAACAAAGTATGAGACGCCTTGTACGACATCAGTGCATTATTATCGATCAACGTTTGCGCAAACAGTAGTATATTTTTGAACTCGTGCTATAAAAATGTTCCTTTAATTTGATTACCGCTAGGCAAAATAAGAATACCCATTTTACTTCTGAAATAAAATCGGCTGCCCAAAGCATTTAAACAAACTGCTTGTTTTTTTTTTGAAATTATGTTTGGGCTCCATACACATCAACAAACATTATCCTGTTGTTAAGATGCTTGTCACTCGTTATACAAATATTGAAATGGCCAAATAAAGGAACTACATGTGAGATTTGAATTTTCGATGAAAGAACAAAGAAAAAGAATCAATAAAGAATGTTAAATTCGATTACTTTCTTTATGACTTGGGCAGCCGAAATTAAAGCTTTGTAAACTGTATACGATCGAGTAACCGATTCCTAATTTTGTATACACTTAACTATTTTAATCCGTCAAATAGTTTCGGTGAAAATTAACTAAAACAAACAGATACTAAACTGATTCCATAAGTGCTACTTATATAGTATAGTGTCATCGTGACTTATGCAAGGGTTTATGCATGGTAAAGTTAGTTTGTTCGTAAAAGCTTTCGCCTCTTTACATTTCATACTAAAATAGTGAAAGTAACACTTACGAAGACACTTATATCTGTATTGATTGCAGACAGTCTCGGCAGATGACACTGCGCGTTATACGCTTATATCTATACACTAGCTGTCCCGCCCGCTTCGCTGGGTAATTTTTATTTATAAATAAAATGGCGAAGGATTTACGGAATTCGAAAAATGAGTAGCCTAGAACCATCTACAAATCATTTCGCATCGAATGGTCTCATTACCATGTCTATAAGTTTAGTAGTTTTTACGTAATTGGCGAACAAAGACAACCTATTTTCATTATATATGTATAGATATAATAAAATTTTAAGAGACAGATGTCTGTACATTATAGATATTAAAAAAAACTGATAGGGGAGATCTTAATTAGAGCAAAAGCAGGAGCGGAGCGAAAATTGAGAATGGGACGACCGGGATCTTGATTTCTTAGTGGCGTGATATACAAGGTGAACACATTCATTTTATGTCTACGCGAACGGAGCCGCGGGCAAAAGGCAGTTGCTATATATATATTGCGTATTATTACACACTATCGGGGCATTAATTATTTTACAGCATCGCAATTCCGATTTCGCCGCTAAGATTCTCTTACCATCTCCTGGAAAGAGAATACACGAAATGATGAGTCGGAAAATTGTGACGAATTACACGCGTTACTTGACTTGCAACAACCAAACTCATTTTCATACCTACAACTTTTAAATTGACAAAATTTCCATACGAACTCTCACCGCCGGGCCGCGGGACCTCTCTCATTTTCCGGTACGAAGGGCATCTTAAATGAGGAGGCCGGGATCAAAAACCCCTTATCCGCCCTTTACACCAATAATGAAGTGTAAATGACCGAATGACTTTAAACTTCGATGGGTCTGGTTTTTGAAGCAATTGTGTGTTTTTTCGTATTTAAATTCCTTAAAGCTTTATTCGACGAGTGTGTTACTTTATTAGTATATAAACGAGGACTAAACTGATTAAACCTATGATAGAAATATAATTTATCACTATGCCAAATTGCAACAAAATTCTTCCGGATGGGTAAAAAACTCATGATATGTGAGTAAAATGATCTACTGACAGACGAAATCTCCAATTGTTGACCTTCATATAGATTTCAGGTTCTGTATATTTGTTTCTGTATTTTCGAAATAAATGTCTCAGTATGGTGTTGACATTTTTTTTTTAAATGTCACGCTGGGGATTTAAAATTTCCGAAAATAATTCGGTACGTTATCGCTTTCTGTACGATTTCAACTGTTCCGATCATTACCGAATTGATTTCCGTGTATGTCATATTACGGGTATTTTAGTTGTATTGGAACACGAAAAAAATCCCGTTGAAATATGAAGATAAAGGGGACGATATTACAATGCTGATTAATAGTGAAAAAAGAAACCTTTGAAAAACAGAAAAAAAAAATTGGGATTTTTTAAGACTAAGCCTGTATTTAAGGCTGCAAATCTAGGCCTAAAAAAAGATGTTTACTGTTTATGGAAATAAGAATAATTTAAAAGATAATCGAAAAATTAATGAAGAAAAGGGATATTTTTTAATGAAAACCAATACTGAGCTTCTTTACAGATTCTATAGAGCAAAATATAATTTATTGCATCATAAACACAATAAATAAAAGGCAAGTATAGAAATACTAGAGCATACAATCTCAAAACCTGAAATTCTCCTTTCTGTTTCGAAATAAAAGAGGATTTATACATACCCATGAAAGCATTCTGAAGCTATTCGTGTTGTTGATGAGCCTTATTTAAAAAAATGCAAGGTTTTTTTTTAAATCTGATACAAGGGACATATGTACTCACCACAATATATTAGACACTGGGGTCACATAGAGCATCTCTCGGTTGCTCTCTTTGCATATCAACACCATGCCCAAATCCGGAGTGTGTTGTTCCAAGAAATCAAAAAAAAAAATGGAAGTAGAAATTGATGGAAAAAAATCCTGTTGAATTATTCAATCATGCTCACACGGAACCCCAATTTCAGTCTGAATCCATTACGACAGTAGAAACATTTTTACAAAAGGTACTGTAATGGCCTTTAGTAATGCGAAGTCACTTTGCTTAAAGTGATAAATATTTTAGTAAAAACTCAAAAATTAGAGACAGCCACTTAAAATGTATGGTAAACCTAATTCTAGTTTATCGGTAAAACTGCTGTCGCACATAATTTCTACACCATTAAACAAACATTATAAAAATAAAATAGAATAAAATACTTCGTATTTCTTGTATCCTTTTGTAAAGATACTCTATTTAATTTTAGAAAAGTGAAGGAATTTAGAAAAAACTTTTGTTTCTAGAAGAAAACAATAAAAACAATGTTGTAAAAGTCTTATAGTAATGGCTACTATATCACATTACTCTTTTGATGTCTGTATTATTATTACATAGATTGTATGACACTTATTTGTCGCGTTTAATACTTCCATTAATTCGTTTTAACTCTAAACAAAGATATAAATGCGTCATTTTTGAATAAATTAATGTTATTATGTGTTTTATAAGAACAAAAACAGTTTTTTTACAAAACTAGTTTTCAGTATCACAAACGTATTACAATTGTTTTCAGAGTGTTAGTGTGGTATTGGAATAGGAATTTAATAATAAAAAATGTTTTATCTATTTACAGACTTCTAATTATTATTGTTGACAAATTCTTGTTACATACTTAAACAAAAAAAAAAACTATTTTTTCTATTAATTTTATTTTTCAAGCATTTTGCGATTTGTTTAATTTATTTCGATTATGCAATCATATTTTTAAAAACTAACTCAAAATCAAGATTCACGCTTATAAATAACTCGGTCAAAGGCCGTGCTGTTTATCAGCTTTGATATATATGAAAAGGAGCATCGTGCTCGAAATGAAAGATGAAATTAGCGTAAATTATTTATGAAACAAAAATATACACGCTAATGCCCTGCGCTAAAATTTCTCAGACGGCTGACGGAACGGTGACGTATCGGACAGCGACAAAAATTCGTTCGACATGGATTTAGTTTAATTTGAATCTTTATGTTTATTTCAGTCTTTCGAGTTTAATGAAATTTAAGAAGTAAAAAAAATGCGTTACTTCTCACGGAGTAAGTGGATTGATTCGATAAATTCAAAAATTCATTAATCAATTTGTTTATGTTTATGGACGGACCTATGGCCGCTCGGCCGCCATTTGTGTATATTATTCTGTTTTAAGTATTTATAAAATATTTTTTTTTAATTTTACGAAACTTAGACAGTCATCATCTGAAATTAATTTCGTATTTTTAAATCTGAAACCTCTAATTAGATGAGGATAACTATAAAAAATGTGGTATTATTTTTAAAAGTTTACCTCTTATTAAAAGGAACATTAAAAGTGATTGTCGAAAAACACCTTTAATGCAATAAAAATACACCTAAAAATATTGAAAAAAGAAGCCATTTTGTGATGACATTGTATGTGATATGATAGGAGTATCTTTTCAATTTTATATTTTTTTATTTATAATTATACGTTTACATAAACAAATAAAGATAACTCAATGTTTTGTTACCAAAACCATTTTTACCAATAATATCGAAGTTCAAAAATAGTAACCGCATTAGATCACACACCTGTCTAATGGGCACCACAAATATTTACATAATACAACCTTGGCAGCCAAATCGGTCGGGTAGAGAAAACTAAAAATACGAGAACTAAATAGTGTATAGTATATTAAAACAATCAGGACCTTTTAAAAATAACTCATAAATTTATAAACTGTTATAAATGAAAACAACCCATAAATCGTTATTTTTGTTCACTGAACGTAATGTAAAATGTAAACGTAATTAAAATGGAATGTAAATATTCACATCGATATATTTTCAATATTTTTTATCAGAAGCATCGAAAGTTATGGTGTCGCATGTACGGTCTCTTAAAGCAACATAACAATACATCACCTTACGATTGTTTTTCAGGAGCTTAAATAGAAGCGACAAATCTCCACCTAACGCGATCTTTACCTTCCTGTCTTTGCTTCTTGTCTCGATGTTTAAAATTAGGTCCTTGTTTATTGTGCCACCAATTTGGTCTTCATAAGGTTTCTAAGGCGCCCCTCAACGATTCTTCCGTCACGTAATGTATTTGCTCTGTACATTTCTTTCGTCCTTCTGCTTTCATTTATTTCCAGAATATATACAATGCTTTCGTTTTTGATTGCAACATGTTTAGAATCACACCGTTTTCTTTCTTTATTTTTCCAATATTCTATTTTAAAACTGCTTTTTTGGTTGGTGTTTCTCCGATTACCGCTGTGCCGTTGTCTGAGATATAGTTTTATTTTGAGGGTATATAGCGCACTTAATTTATAAAGTCGTCAAATCGGATTGAGATACAAAGTTCGTATATTCAAGCAAGCTATGAAGATTGTCAGTATGGTGAGCTAAATAAGGTTCTGATAAATTAAACATGATTTTTAAACATATGTCATTTTAGACATATGTTTCAAACATAAATACGTTTAAAATATAGTGAAAATTGTAATGGTTTCACAGAAAATAATGTGAATGCGCAATGTACAACGCCATCTACTCGAATCATTTGAAAACTTTTTTGAAAGCTGCCACCTCTGTACAGAGAGTCTTTTTGTTTTTTTATTTCGATTGCACAGGAAAAGAACTCAGATGGAAAGCAACTCTTTAGACGGAGCATATACCGGCAACGAGACGGAAGATCAGGTTATGTGCAATTCTTATCTATTAAAAACTATGCTTTGGGGTGGCCTTAGATCATAACTACTAGCTCCAGGCCTCTTCAAACTAAACTGGACGTTGAATCGAAAACAATTTGAACGCAGGTCGTTACGTCCGGGGACTTCACATCACGCTAGTGTGTGATATATGATTATCGACTCGCGTTATCGATATTGGTATGGAGTGCAAATGGAGATTTTATTAAGTAAGCTAATTTGTATTGTTTTTAATTATTCAATTGTCAATGAAGCGATATCGCGTGATGAGGAGCCCTCACCAAACGGCAATCACGCCATATCGTATTATCATCCCTAGTGGCCAATATAAACATTATGCGCCGTTTTGGCCCATCGCAATATATACTTTTCTACTCAGAAACGTTATATATACCACGCGATATCGCGTGACCGACTCGGTCGGGGCTCGGCATCACGTGTTATCACGTTTTCGGTAATAAACTTGTTGATCGCTTGTACATCGTATGTATTTGACGAAAGTGATTAATTTTTACCGTCGGGTTCGTGGCGTCGCGAAATTTGTTCGCGAGGTAAGTGCGCTCGTTAATGCCAATGACTGATATCACCAACGCAAGCCGCTTCAGGTGGACCGCGTCGGATGCACTATTAAGCTTATAGTACGACAGGTCGTCACGTTAACGTATGACACGTATTTGAAGACGGCGCGCGCGCGCATTCAACATGTAACATAATAGCCTTTAGACTAATAGCCTTTGCGGAGAAAGCGGCGCTTCTATTCTTTGATGTGGAGATTACTTAGAAGCGCGGAGACATACAAGAAAGTAGGCAATTTTTTTGGAAAGAACGCAGGTGGGTGATGTTTCTTCTTATATTACTGTTTCTTGCATGAAAAGCCGTGCTGTTAAAAGGCCCTGCAGCGGTCATTTCGGGACGTTCGCGAGCGCACGACGCCGACGACAAACGGCAGCATTACGGCATAAGCGATACCGGTTTTGATCGATGATGCATCGTTAGGAACGACTTGCTAATGTAAATATAATATCTGATTTATTCAGATTTCAGAATCAGAACGCGGTTTGATTTATTCGATTAGCGGTTGAATTGCACTCATGCTGTATGCGTTTACAGATTATTTATGTATCCGACCTGGAAAGCGTTGAATAGGCGTTTTCGTGTTTATAAATGTATTATGTTTTCTTAATATTATTTTTTTAAGTAATACTGCGAGTGTAGCAGGTCACGTAAAACATTTTGCAAATGAAAAATATGGCTATTACAAATACTAATTTGCGAAAATTAAAACTTTCTATGTCACTGAAAAATGGCTATGCAACAAGAAAATTTTCGCAGGTGATTTTGTAAAGTTTGAAATATTCACTAAAATGAGAAAAATCATTTGCGTTTCCACTGGCTCAAGAAATTTATGCGCGGTCGAGTAGCTTTGGCGGAAAAAAGAAGTAGCCGCTCTGGGTGGCTGTTTCAGGAGAAAGATTACTGGCAATGAAAAATTTTAATCTAAGGAATCATTCTATTGGAGAAATCCGAGAAAATAATTTTTATTTTTGAAATTAGGGAAAATTTACTTGTACCTAGTTAATACATATTGTTTTGGCACAATTTTTTGTCGTTATTCCATTTATATATTTTTGTTATTGACTTCATTTTCCATGTAATCGAACGTCTGTCGTGTAGAAGAACAGATGTGTAAGTTTTTTTGACGGGTTATCTGGTGTCGGTACACTTACAAAATGAAACAGACCAGCATCAAATCTGAACTGCTGTAAGCTACAAGCGAACGAATACCGCCGTCAATAGGGTTACTGCTTCACAAAAACAACACTCCGCGTACTGGGCGCGTTTAAATGAGTGACTTTTTAGACTGTACACCGATCATACTCGTAAGTCACCTTCCTTAGTATCCCGTTTTTCAATTCATAAAATAAAAGTCAAATCATGAAATAGCGCACAGTGCGACAAGTGCGGTAAGTTGTCGATTGCCTACAAATTGAAATAGATCGCACGAGCGAACCTATTGTCCTTAAATGCTCGAGTGGATAATCGACAACACTGCACGGGTTTCAGACACTGTTTTTTTATTTACTTCAGGTGGCGTACATTCATTGTTATTATCATCTACCGTGTCTAATATTATCAGAACTATTACTCATTTTCAAACTTTTTTCATTTTTTTATTTTAAATCCTTAAACAGCAATAAGGTGTTCAATTGCCACTTCAACCTTACTGTTTTAAAATTGACACTTTGTCTTTTCTTTCTCATTATTATTCATTTTTTCAATTTGAGCAGTTTTTTTATCGAAATTTGCATGCGCGCCAAGTATAATATATTTGCTGCACGCAAATATATGTTTAATACAAACTATAAAGTGAGTTTTGCGGAATTGGTATAAAATTATGAAAATTTGTACAGACAACAATGTAGAGCCTACAAAAAAAATAAAACAGGTTGTGTTTGTACTTTTGTATGCGCGTAAGAAGTTCTACTTCTTTGATGTAACGAAACAAAAAATAACTCCAAGAATACTAGCTTGAGCTAGTACTCTACGTTTGTAAAAGCAAATGTGTAAACTTAATTAATTTTATGTATATGTGTATACAGAATCGATTAATATACCAAAAATAATTAGTATAAACTGTTTATTAAATAATATATTTAGTTATAATTTATAATTTAAACAAATAAAAATAATACATACCTTATATTAATCTCAAATCTATAAAAATATGTACTTCAAAAGTTTATAATGTAAAAAACCACTTTTATCACTAGTTTGCACAATAAGCCTCCCATATAAATTAAAGCCTGCTAAAAGCATGTCGGACCATGCTCAGTGTAGGGTTTCGAAGCCATTACTACAAAAAATGCACTGCAAATGAAATACTACTTTGTTATACTTTTTTCATGTTTCCCGCACATAATAAGGTATCAGCACTTTGGTCGCCTATAACTAGAGAAACAAGTAGATATGTCAATTGTTACTCTAATAAAACTAGTGTAAACTAAATTGCACCAGCAAAAAAGCATATTTGATATAAACAAGTAGATATGTCAATTGTTACTCTAATAAAATTAGTGTAAACTAAATTGCACCAGCAAAAAAGCATATTTGATATAAACAAGTAGATATGTCAATTGTTACTGTAATAAAACTAGTGTAAACTAAATTGCACCAGCAAAAAAGCATATTTGATATAAACAAGTAGATATGTCAATTGTTACTAAAACTAGTGTAAACTAAATTGCACCAGCAAAAAAGCATATTTGATATAAGCAAGTAGATATGTCAATTGTTACTCTAATAAAACTAGTGTCAACTAAATTGCACCAGCAAAAAAGCATATTTGATATAAACAAGTAGATATGTCAATTGTTACTCTAATAAAACTAGTGTCAACTAAATTGCACCAGCAAAAAAGCATATTTGATATAAGCAAGTAGATATGTCAATTGTTACTCTAATAAAACTAGTGTCAACTAAATTGCACCAGCAAAAAAGCATATTTGATATAAACAAGTAGATATGTCAATTGTTACTCTAATAAAACTAGTGTCAACTAAATTGCACCAGCAAAAAAGCATATTTGATATAAGCAAGTAGATATGTCAATTGTTATTCTAATAAAACTAGTGTCAACTAAATTGCACCAGCAAAAAAGCATATTTGATATAAACAAGTAGATATGTTAATTGTTACTCTAATAAAACTAGTGTCAACTAAATTGCACCAGCAAAAAAGCATATTTTCATAACTCTTACATCCTTTTGTTGAGAAACGCAGTTTTTCGGCAATAATTCAAAAACGGTATATCCGATCATGTTCAAAACAATTTTCTTTTGAAAGTATTTATGAAGAGTTACCTTTGTAATTTTTTTAAATATTTTTCAGATATACGGTTTAGAAAATAAATGGAGGGCACAATTTTTATTACTTCCGAAGCTATCATTTAATAATAAATAATCGTGTATATTCAATTAGTCAAAAAAATTGCTTAAAAACCTTAAAGTGTTTTAAAAAGAACTATCAAAGTATGTGCCACACGTTGATGTTTGATTAATTTTTTTTTTCAGCTTCTGTTACTCGTATAGAGTGCTCCCCTAGAAATATTTGTTTTTGTTATTTAACTATGAAACTAAGTAGCAACTTATACAAGACACCTATACTCTAAATTTTATCAATATACATCTTATAGTTTTATATATTATATTTTTAAGTGAAATACATGTGTCATACGAACGGGACGACAGACAGACATGACAGACAGACGTTTTTGCCAGTTTGGCTCGGAACCCTAAAAATCACTATAAGATTGTTTATCTTTTATGCGTGCCTAATCCATTGATTGTATTTTGGTGAAACTTTGGAGATATACGTACGCCTGAGTAGGTTTTTACAAAAAAAACTAGCATTTGTCTCCTGTTTCATCCGCGTATATACTACTAACCCGAACTAATGAACCGATTCTATAAATTCTTTCACTAATAGATATTTGCACTACTTTTGAACTGCTGACATTTGCCCCCGTCTTCATCCATGAATTCTATTCGTATTAATTTAGTAATTCTTTAACTCATAGAAAGCTATTCGATTCTCGAGTAACAAAGTTTGTATTTTATTTTGATTAGTTTAAATTTTACATTATAGCATTTACCTCCGGTGTCGTTCAAACCAGAATTAGAACTAGTCGTGGAAAAGGAATTGAAAGCATGACGGGGAGCGAAATCGAAAAAGGGACCTGAATCAGAACCGAAAGCCGGACCGGAACTGAAATTGAGAACGGGACTAGGGTCGAAAACGAGTGTGAAGACGGGATTAAAATAAAAAATGACTTCTACGTCTATGCTGACGGAGCTGCGGGGATTAATTATACCGTTAATTCACCCACAAGAAAGTGCAGAACAACGTCCGCCAGGCCAGCTAGTTATCAATATATATCATTTATCACCGAATATAAATTAAAAGCACTCCACATACAAATATATATATATATATATATATATATATATATATATATATTCATATATAAATGTATTTTATTTGAACTGAAACTAAAATACGTGTTGTAGATTCAACAACATTTGAATAACGATCTTGAATATAATTATCAATTCTCACGCGTACGTAAACATACGTAGTAGATGTTTTCACCTTTATTTTGTGGGTAGCCTTTTCTAGAAGATTTGAAAGACACTTACCAACGATTATTGTGTTGTCGATTTAGACGCCGATGCAAGCGCATTGTAAAAATCACTCTCATCATTTTTCCCTAAAAAACCAAACGAAGTATATCCTCAAAAAACGAATAGGCACGCTGTGGCGTCTGCCGACAAAAGTGAAAACATTAAACAACTAAATAACAATATAATTTAAAACGACAAGCGCCAATCATGCTTGTATTAAAATGAATATTATTTACTTAATATTTTACGAAATATTTACGAACTACGAGCGCATATTACGAAATATTTAAAAAAAAAATGCATTAATTTAGTACCGTGCGAATTTTTTCAGAGCATTGTAATTGTAATTTTGGAGACGTGTAACAAAATCATTGACGACAAAAAAATATCATTGGAGTTGTATCATGACTCGGTTAGTGAATTGACGAGGCTCTACCAGTGTATTCGTATGGACATTACGCGAAGCGAGACTGAAAAAACAAAATTATTCGTTTTTTTTTTATGAAATTATACATTACCATGTAAGTTCATTACGAGTCTGATGAACTACGTCGTGATTTCTGAACAAATTCACAGTTAATACGAATCCTCAACTAATGCATATAATTTATTTACTGGTCACAAGGAACTGCTAAAGTGAACTAACTATTCACAATAACTTGTACAAGGAGCGGGCGACCAAACCGTGATTTCTCCTCGGATACCGCTTATGTTGAAGCACGCACAAACGTCAGCTTACACGTGTTCGCTCGCTAGTAAATCCCTGAGTACGTTGAAGCAAAGGGGAAAACGATGGTATACAACCGCCTTTACACTGCGGCGCCTCGCACGCTGACCTGGTTCCCGAATATCATTGTTATCCAATGTGACACTGTTCGCTCGTGTGAGCGGATCTTCAGGATGACGTCACACCCCAATATCGGCTCTGCGCGAGCTAAAACTGCCTCGATTTAGAACGAACTAAATGAGGATTTTGAGTTCATTTTTTATTGTTTCGGACTTGTGTACTGTATGTAGCGTAAACTAAAAAAAATTGTGTAAGTAAGCCTTATAGTTATAGGAATCGAATCGGTTAAATTTTCAGCATGAAACGGTTATAATAGTGATAACTTTCACAGTTTTCAAATATCACTTCCGCCTTTTATAACAATATAGACGTGTATTTAAAGTCGATAATCTCATCCCTTCTCGTAATCCGAGGATTCTCTCTTTGTTTTTTTTTTTTTAATATGAACATGATCCGGGGTACTGTTTGCACAAGTTGAGTGATTCCAATGTTGACTTTGTTTGAGTTGTTTCCAAATCGATTTCGTCATACAAACCGTGCTCGACCTGAAAAATATTGGAGTGTCAGAATTCGGGAACGTGTATAATTGAATACTAATATTTTTCACTCTTGTATTCCGATTATATCTTTTCAAACATAAAAAGTTTATAGTTGACGATCACAAATGTTGATCCGTCCACGAATACAGTCTTGCCATCGTCACGTTGGAACTTAAACCAGAGCAAGGATTGTCAAAAAATTAAAAATAAAATACCATCTAAGGCAAAAACTTGGCAGATTTATCTATTTTAACCATAATTTTGTTTGTATTGACTCGATACTTAATTCATAAGAAAAAAAACTATTAACATACTACTATATTTTACCTTCAATAGAGAAAACTTAATATTTATTACGTTCAATAGACACAATAGGTTCCCTAGCGGGCTCAGATGTCACAGCGCGCAGCCCTACAGGCCGTATATCGAAAAATGATGATGAAGTCGCAGTGCGCCGCACACAAAAGGAAAAGTATTCGTCGAAGATAAATATTCTTGAGCCAAGTTTTTTTTAGAATTCCCTCATTATTTTCGACAAAATAAAAACCTCCTTAAATCAAGTAAGATTGTCTCGGTTCGAGAAGGCTTTACTGTAATCAAGACGTTTGCTTTATTAAAAACATTGACGGTATTTCAAATCGATTTCTTGATGCAAGTAAATACTTTTCTTCAGTGCGACTTTCCCGCCCGCTGCGTCGCACGCACCTCTTTTTTGTTCTGCCGAAATGCGTATAAGTCCTGCGACTGTTAGACGTAACCAAATTCTAGTATTAATGGTCGTTGTGTCACGCTAAACTGTATCTGTCACGCTGAAGTATAGCTGCGATACGATAATGAGCCCGTAATTTTTTTTTCCTGGATATTGACTGAACTTCTTGTTTTCTCCACACCGTTGATATTCTGTACCCACTAATCTGTTTCTCATCTCCATAATTTTCTTTTTAATGATTACTCGTTAACTAAGTTTTACCTCATATCGACGTATAGTATAGATGCTTGATATACTTCGATAGGTCGTAACGCGTTGTATTTTTGAGATCAACGAATATATTAATTGTTTACGAGAGACAAATAATATTTAGGGCGTATTGTTGTTATATAATTGTGATCTCTGACATATTATGTAACTTCGTCTTAGAGCTTAAATACCTACCTGTTTCATAGGCTCAAAATAATGAGTTTACAATAGTAATATAATAAGTGTCGAGCAAAAGAATAAACAAAATTTTAATGTAAATGCTCACAACAAAACCTATCGTTGTGAAAATTTATTTTATAATTTTGCAGTGAATAATTCTAAATATTTTGATTCATTAATATCTACAACCAAATTTCCAAGTGCTCTCATGAGTTTGATGCAAATAATTACACGTAGAGCTATCAAAGACTTTTATATATAATACAAAAAAAAAACTAGAGGTGTCGTGGGACACCTAGTTCGAACGAAATTTGCTATTAATTACATATTAAATAATAGGCACAATGAAATAAATTAACGTGCCATAATAATTAAATTAATTCATAAATATTATTTAATAAATCAAGATATTAATAAAGTTATGGAAGCACTAAACAGCGTTATGTGTTTATTTATTAAAGACTTAAATTCGTCATGTTCACAATTGTTCTTAAAATCGATAACAGATGTCACTTTCTTATTCATAAGTATCGAATTCAGTTGGGCAGAGGGGGCATAACGTTTTTTCATTATGTTAGGGTTTCTACCTGGCAAATCCTACCATAAATCGCATTTAGGATCTTCCTTCCAAATATTAGGCACCTGACTTAGTTATAGATGGGAGTATATTTCCCCTATACATTTTACTTGGATATTTATATGATCTAATACAACCTTACTAGTGAGTGGTGCAGGCAGATTTATTACTAGGGACGAAAGTTCACTTAGAAATGCTGCGTAGACAATATCGACGTCTGCGCATTCAAACATCAGGTCCCTTCTTGTGAAAGAAAAAAAAGACAAAGGTGTAAGAGAAGGATTTCATAATCACCATAAACACGTGTCACCGGTCATAGGAATATGTTTCACAAGACATTTTTCTGAACAAAAATTCGTATCTTATCCTTTCCGTACGAAGATCTTACAAGAATCAATAAATATTAGACAGGAGTCAATTCACTAGCCATCGCATTTCTTGGAGTGAAGTTCGGTTCACAACAATGGTTCCTCAGACATTTTCTAATGAGAAAGAGAATACCCACAAATTTCTCAATTTAAAAAAATTATATTATAGGTGATCTACTGACAAACGATATTTAAATGCAAATGATATGTCATGCAAATTTAAAAGTAGATGTGCATATCATTGAATTTTAGGATTAACGATATTGAAAATGTTCAAAACGTAAAGTTTTGAATTTTTTTCCTTTTACGATATTTCCTGTGATTCGGTTTATAAAAATTAAAATTATATAAAAGTTAAATAAAAGTTAAAGTTATATAAAAGTTAAACATAAATTAAAAATAAACGGTTCGGATCGACCTAGAGTCATTCAAAAGTGTTTCAATCAATATAAAATACTGAACTCATCCAATAATAAAACTGTAAACAGAAAAAAAAAACATTTATTGAAAAATGATTATTACTTTGCTCGAGCGCACTTAAACGATGTTGCAACATGAAATTTTCATTCGCATTCTCTATACTAAATAAACTACGAAAATTGACTGCACTGAATAAATCGATGCTATGCACAAAAAATGCATAATTGAACGCTTATAAATCTGTTTAGTGTCTTGGCACTTCTCACGGACAATATTCATTTTCTGAAATGCTGTAGACTCCTACGAGCACGGGAGCCCTTCTGGCCTACCTGTCAAATAAAGAACTTTCCACCTCGGCCGTTCTCCGCAAATGTATTCCGTAAGAAAATGTACAACATAATTGCTGTTCAAGTCGCTCGCCCGCCGCTCACAACTCTGTCGTTCGTAACGTGCCTAGAGTTGAATTAAACGTCATTTGTTTTTACTTAGAATCAGGAGCGCCCCCGGCCGGCGTCGGCGACGCGGCCGCGAGACGAATCACAAAGGGCGGAACGGGACAAAGGGCGGGCGGATTGCTTCGCGTGCGCTAATATTTAAAAAGGTCGTCCCATTTCCGTGACGATTCCGAGGATGACACTTAGGGGTAGGGACGAGGATTTGTTCATATTTAATTCATTATTTCAACTCGTATAGAATTCTCGACGATCTTGAGCGGTTCGAACTGTAAATATCCATCATTTACTCGCGGTTGAGACTAGAGATATGACGTCTACATAGAAAGGTTCTTATTTTTGATACGATAAAATCTGTGTATATGCACCTATTGTCTATTTTTCTTCTAAATTATTAAAAAAAACCTTGAATAAAACAGTTTTTCAATGTCATTCTTGTAGTTATTATATTTATCAACAAATATTAAAGAAGTTTTTGTAATAAACTCTTAGGTAAAGCTCATTGTGTACGTATTTGATCAAAATGAATCTATCCGCAAGTATAATCCAATGTACTCTAAAATAAATATCTTTTTCCATTTTTGTATTTTAATATGTATGTGTTAGCTATATTATACAATAAGACTGTATGCGTGGTCTTAGATTAAATGAACTTCGAAACAGACAGACCCGATTTTAATTTTAATTAGGCAGTTAAAATGTAAATTAGCTCATGATTTTATTGTTTGTTAATAAGGAGACGGCTTCCGAAGTCTGTCGGGTAGCTCGTTAATCTACCTCCAATAGGCATCGATATCTTTGTTATTGGATTTCGAAGTTACAGCCTTGATCTACAATATCAGTACTATCAATATCATAGTATCTCCAGCATTCGTACAAAGAAAGTATGTTGTATTATATGTAGACTTGCATGTCTAAAAATGTTCATTTGTTCATAGTAGAAATAGAATTACTAAATTGAACAAAGGCACATTTAAAACAGTAAATTTCGATTTATCGGACATAACTACATCAAATTTATTGCGTTTCTATTGCATTACGCAAAAAATTGACAAAACATATGGACAAAACAGTGGCTATGTTACGCAGTAATACTCGTGGTCACCGGCTCGCTTTGCTGGGCGTCATGGATTATGAAATAAATAAATAAAAATATAGTTTAAAAAACTAAAAAACACGGTTTTAAAGCACATCAAACTGAATAGTTAAAAATAATTCTTAATATGAGCTGAAGAAAATAATGAACAATAACGAAAAATACTAGTATTATTATGGAAAAATTGTCGGGTGCTTGTGCTACATTTTTCGTATATAGAGCAACCCACGCTTTTTCCACAATAATACTAGTATTTTGTTCATTATCAGATCATAGATTATTTTAACACAGTTGATGTAAAAGCGTGTTGTTTTTTAAACTATATTTATTTTTCACTTTTTAGTTCGATTGATTGTTAAAAATTTGTAATTATTAACAATACAATAATAGTTGAATTAATAATATTGCTTATTACTGTTACTAAATTCTATTACAAAACAGCAACAGAATTTAGTAACAGTAATAAGCTACTTGCTCTCACGCAGACGATACGTGACGAAATTATTCGATCGTGGCGATCGTGATTAGGATAATGAGATAACTTATCAAGTTATTGCATTATCATTGGTCCTTGATACACATGAAAAGATTCAAATTAATCAGACTTCTGAAAATTGGTGAAAATTAAGCTCAAAGATTCCATTACATACATAGATACATACAACCCAAGCTTATAATAATCCTGGCGGTCCTAATAAGGATAATGGAAAACTGTTATCAAATTATTGCATTGCCATTAGACCTTGATACGTATGCAAAGTTTCAAATTAATCAGACTTCTGGAAATCGGTGAAAATTATGCTTAAACTTTCCGTGTTACGTACATACATAGATACAACCCAATCTTATAAAAGCGTGTTAAAAGTGCTGAAGGGTATATAATATATAATAAATAATTTCATATATAATTTAAAAAAAAACGTATAATCCAAAACCATTTACAAACGATTACGCGTCGAATGGTCAAAGTTTGACACCGATGAGTTTAGTAGTTTTTAAGTGACATTTGAATAAAGAAAAACCGTTTTCATTGAGTTTGTAAATGGATGAAGATATATTTGAAATTTGACACTAACAATATCTAATCAAACCCATTTTGCAAACCCAAATATAGGTGGATTCCGTCACTCAAATATATCTAACGACAATAACAATTAATCCTTTTCAAGACTATGAACCATCGCAGTCCGATTAAACCAATTCGCGAAACCTATCTAAAAAACTACAGTAAAATGTAGGTTTCGAAACAAATTAGGTTTTACTTTTGGACTCAATGTCGAGTGACAGTTCAGAACCATTCGCATATACACATTTTAACGTAGATGTAGAGAAAAATGTCGCTCTTAAAATCCACCAAACGCGAAAATTTAAGGTTATACAAGCCGTCGACCGAAATAAGATCATAAAGAATGCATTGTCTTAGACAACTCATTTGAAACAAAAGCAATTTGCGACTCAAGTTCCACTATAAATAAAACTTCTATTTCGATTTGTTTTATAATTCAACTTTTTTACTTGTAAAATCATTCAAACAAATAGCTATCCAGGAACATAGTATTATTACTGTATGTTAGAAAAACCATAGAGGTTATTATTTCTAAAAAGTCAAACATCGCAAACTAAAAGCAAAAAGATTCTTATTAGGTTTGTTACGAGATATTTGTTTACTTTTTTGATGTGAAACATCTATAGGCGCAGGGTAAACCGGATTGTTGCTGTGGCGATGCTTGCCGTGGCGACGGGTCGCCACGCTATACTAGAGTATATATACAGTCTATTTATAGTAGAGTGCACTGTGTGGCGACGGGTCGCACGCTATATAATGGTATATATAGCGTCGCCACGCTATATAATGGTATACATACAGTATACATATATAGTCAAAATGTATACCGTAGTAAACAGCACCATCGAACCGAGTGAGAAATGAGTCGCACAATCGCTTGCGCATGGCGACGCGACGCGACATCGTAAACATTTACTACCTGTGGACTGTATATATCTATAGCATAGCGTAGCGACCCGTCCCCACACCATACACATTACTGCATTTTGATTAATATGATTGTATTTTTGATTAATAATTGATTATTAATAATGAAATATTAATTATTACAATTATTACTGTGACAAGCAATTGTCACAGTAATACCATCAGAGGAAATATCGAATATAACTATTACTGAAGACACACATGAAATTAATTAAGTTGTGGCAACTTGAATTTAATATTTAATTTTTGTATTTAATGAAAATAAATGTTTATTAAATAAATAGTCATCATTTTCTATAAAAAATCGTCGCATTTAATTTTTCCATTAAGCGATATTTAGTTCCTGTCGTTATATTGTCTTTAGTGCATATTACTTGTACAAACTCAATGTTTCATATCTTCCATGCGTCCCGTGACGGCTCACAATTTTTTATCTTTTTCTTTCAATTATTGAAAAAATATTTATGTAAAAATAAGAAATGAAAAGGTTATGCTCTTGCGGTATTTATATTGGACACAATAGTCAAATGTTTCACTAACAAGTGATATTGAGATCGCTAACTAGCTACATACCTACAGTTGCAATTCTTCCAGAAATTATAGACGCGATTACAAAGAATGAAATTATATGCACCACAAATAGACTAATGTCGTCCGTTTAATATACATAGTACACAAGAAAATTTGAAAAATATGAAAATCCGAATACATTCATACCATATTTGATTTGTATTCGGAATGTAATGACATGGATAATAGATAGTTTGACGGTATGCTACGTATACCATAGAGTATGTCGACACTATTACGACGTTATTATGCCCTTTCTTGTGAATGGTTTACCTACATAATAATTAATACTCGCAGCTCCGCCACTGTGGACGTAAAATGAATTTCTCCATATTTTGTATTGATCGTTGGCAGTCTTAATCCGATTTCGCTTTTTATTCCGATCCCAGTCATATTTTTGTTTCTGATCCCGTCCCAACATTTGTTTTTGACCCCAGTCCCGTTTTCAATTTCGGTCCCGCTTTCTGTTTCAATTCTTATCCTAACCTGTTCTCGATTCTGCTACCCATACCACTTTCAATTTCTATTGTGCTACCAGCCACAGTTCCTATTTGGACAAAATCAGGGCGAATCCTAATATTAAAATAAATATAAAGTATATTATTCGGGTTAATGTGGCTTCTTATACGTTAAAGGATTAATAAAATCTTCTTAGTAATATAAAATAATGGATGAAGCTGAGGGTAAATGTTAGCAACCTCATTTACTCAAGAATAATGTGGCTCCCTATGAGTGAAAGATTTTTAGAATCGGTTTCGTAGTTCGGTTAAGCATTATAAATAGGCGGACGAAACCGAAGACAATTGCTAGTTTTACTTTTAGAATCATTTCTGGCCGTATGTACAACATTTCACCAAAGTTTCGCCGTAATCGAATCAATGGTTTAGGCACGCATGGTGGACAAACATAAAAACATGTTTTTACATATATTTGAATTCTTTTATCTTTTGTATAGATGGATATCAATCACAATCTCGGTCTCGAATCTGAATCAGAATAAAAAAGAATCAAGTATGTACAGCCATCGCTTGAATCGTGAGTTACTACCATGACTTCATATGAAAATCCTTCAGAAAAAAAGCACTACACACTACACTACATTTAATGATTTATTTTATTTATGTTGATGACGTTATATATGTTTCTAGTATTTAAGTTCTACTCTATGAGTAGATTGTATAGGGTAGTAATACGCGTAGCATTAATAAACCAATTTTCTTGTATGTTAATTTCTAGTGTTTCGATAAATCTGAAAAAAAAATAGTCTCCAAGTATTATAATCTACATTTAATAATTTAAGAAGAAATCGTGCCGATTATTCATCAAATTGAACGGAAAGGATAAACATAACTATATAGATATTGTAGATGAAATGAAATATTGGTCTAACAATATCAAGTAGAAAATCTGCCTATAATCGTTAATCCCACTCGATTTATATAGATATTGCCTTACAACAATTACGAGGAGATTTTATCGATATTGGAGGAGAGCCTAGACAATAAATAGTTATGGGTCTAGACAACGAAGGCTTGTCTCTAAAGTGGATTGAGAAATTAAAGTCGACGCAAAATTAAGGGAATAATTAATAAAATAGAAAAAAAATTGTCTAAAATCCTGAAAATGGCCAAGGTGGGATGGGACACCTCCAATGAGGGTTTGGTACCCACGAAAGAAATAAAGTGAAATCTACAATTGCATTGAGGTTAAAACAAACGGGTATAGAAATTGGAAAAATTTCATCTAAAATAATATGGGCACAAATGTAATAAGATTGAATGATAGGTAGCTACCTATTTCATAAAATTTACATTTATATCCGTATAAGCAGGTAATTAGGTTGGTAATATTGATAAGGTACAATAAGATTAGGTAAAATTGTATATATATGTATAAAACAATCGAAAAGAAATCAAGTGTGAGTTCACACGCGGTAGAAGTGAAACTTAGTATTCTGGTTGATTTTTAAGAGAATGAGATAAATACACTATGGAGGTGGTAAATAGAGAAACAGAGAGAAGGAGAGAGAGTGCGATTGATCGAGAATTTTTTTTATTACTTAAAGTAACATTTTGGTAAAAATAGAAATTGTTCGATTCAATATAAAACAATTTTTGAAAGAAAGTGATAGTCACTACGATCCAACAGTAAATAATAGGCTATAGATTTCAACGTTTGTCTCTCTTTCTCCCTCCCTTTATATATAGTTCGAGTAGATTAAGAATATAGCATACAGCATGGAATCTAGTCGGTATGCAGAATCCGTGTACGGGCCCGTATACAGCGGTAGAGTACTGGAGACGCAGACCGCTACGAACCATCGCATAAAGAGGAGACGAAAGTTAGGGACACTATATAGAAACGCATTCTATCTCATTATCTCACAGCCTAAAACTTATATACACATTTAAGTCTCTTTTTCGTTACATAAAATCCAATTCACACCGTCCTAAAAGAAGTTTCACTTCAAAAATGTTTCTTCAAAGTAATTTTTCTTGGATGTGTTTATAAAGTTTTAATGTTGATTTTTAGTTTCGCAAAATAGACCTTTTAAATTTAAGAGGGGACAAGCAAAATTAACGGATTTCGAGTTAAATACGCCGTGGATAATGCACCTCAAATAAAAACTTATTAAAACTTTTAATGCATTTTTAAATACCTATCCGACGACACTTCTCATAATGAAATGCATTCTTATGTATGGAAAATTTCAACTATTTTGTTTTCGTACATAATTGCTTGACACATGCAACATCTGACTGTATAATTTCAGCACAATACATTGAAAAACGTCAAAGTTATAGAGCTTTGACTTATGGACAGACGGATGAGCAAACGGGACGAAACTATCACAGTTTTTTTTTTTGCTTCTCACTACGGAACCGTAAAAATACAATCTGTAATAATTGAGGTCTATCACGAAGACAAAATATTTCAATTGTAATTATTCATTCTATGAAAATCGCACCGAATGAGCAAGGCGTCTAAACTCTGAAACTTGCACTTTCAACCCGTTAACTATTGAATAATTGTAGGTAGATTTTTTTTTTGTATCAGTTAGAAATTTTATAAATTGTTCTTTAGAGTTAGTACCTACAATAATATTTCAAGTTCTTTTTTCTTATGTCTTTAAGTCTCTATTGTTATTAAAATATATATCTTTTACTTGGATTTGGGGAAAATATACCAAATATTATAATATAATGACACAATGGCTTGCTTTTGGACGGCCGCAAGAATCAACTCAATGCCCGCACAAGAACCGGCGAAGCACCTCTCAGCCACGCTTCCGATAGCAAAAAGTGCCTTCGTCTAGAGGTAAAAAACTGTCAAGAGCGAATCGAGCACTTGTGGTGTTGTTCCGTCTCTTGATTTTAATATAACCCATAAAAATGTGGTGAGTTTTCGGAAAAGCATATGTGATTTTATTTGCGCTGTTATAAATTGTAATATTCAGAAATTAACACTTTTATTTTGGTAAAATAATATGAAAGCATCGAAACGAAAATAATATAAAAATAACAATAATATGTGGCCGTCTTGTCGTTGCAGTACGATCAAAATGACAATGTAAAATGCCAATGTTTTTTAGTATTGCTGCTGGTGTTTGATAAACAGATCGCAACTTTAAGAAACTAGCCAAGAGCATGTCGGACCATGCTCATTATAGGGTTCCGAAGTCACTATTACAAAGAAATGCACTACAGATGAAAAAAGTTACGTTGTTACACTTTTTCCATGTTTCCCGCACAGAATAGTTATAAGCACTTTAGTCGCCTATAATTAGAAAAACAAGTAGGTATATCCACTATTATTATTAAACTAGTGTAAACTAAAGTGCATCAGCAAAAAATCTTATCTTCGTAGCACTTACGTCCTTTTATCGAGAAATATAGTTTTTCGGAAATAACTCGAAAACAGTATATCCGACTATATTCAAAATAATTTTCATGGAAAATATTTAGTAATTATTATCTTAGTTATTTTTTCATATTTTGGGACATACGGTTTAGAAAATAAAGGAGGAACACACAATTTCTGCAACATTTGGAGCGATTATTTTCGAAATTATTCACCTAATCAGAATAAAATGGTTAGAAACCATAAAATGTTTTTAAAAGAACTGTCGAAATATGTGCCGCACGTTGATGTTTGCTGAATTATTTTTTCAACTACTGTTACGTGTACGGGCTGCCCCCTCTAGAAATATTTATTTTTGTCGTTCAACTACTAAATTAAGTAGCGGTTTATTTAAGACACCTAAACTATAAATTTCATCAATATATGTCTTGTATTGTTTTTAATAAAATGCCAATGACATAAGGATGGACGGACGGACATGACGAAACTATAAGGGTTCCGTTTTTGCCATTTTGGCTAACTCTACAAATTAACTAAAAAAAAACCTAAAAATTAATTAAGAAAATTTAAAAAAACTGACTGCGAAAAGTGAATTTAAAACATGAAAACAAATTGATGTAAAAAGTCATCTAATGAAATATGATAAATATTTGCTGTCAGAGGCATCAGTTACATGCTTTCTTACTCGCTGCGACTCTAGCTACCTGTATGCTTCCGTATGTACATACAAGCATATACATAAAGACACACAAACACATTACGACTAAACATTGTGCGGCATTTGGAAAAATATATTAGAAAGGTTATGGCTTACAATGTATTCGAATCTTTAAAACAAAGATTATCCATTTAAGGCGATACAACGATGTTTAATGATGGAGAGGGGTGTCCCCGCGCAACCACAATACCAATTAAAGGCACCCGACCGATGAGTAAACGAGTAGGACTATTAATAATAGCGCATACGAAATATGAAATAGCGGTGGTCGAAAAATAAAAGTCGTAAGCGCCAAACCACAAAAAAAAGTTTAAAATAAAACGACGCTAATTAATAAAAAAATGTGTTACCAGTTTTTGAAAAATTGCTATTACAATTATCCCGAAAAAGAAGTGCAGAGAAATCGGTTACGATCCCAAATAACAGGTAAAAAGACAAATTATCAGGGTCAGCTTTAAAATAAAATTCTATCAAGAAAATGTTTGTCCAATCGCGTATTTCAGTATATGAATTTAAATGGTTAAAAAACATACATCTAAAAATCAAACTCGTAACTCATGCTTTTAATGAGAACGTAGTAAAAACAAAACTTTATTTTCATCACCATATCGCCTTGCAGGCCAGCCTTCAAAGTTTTCCGTTTACCGAGCTCGAAAATATTTAATTAAGCGCTAACACTTTTAAGCTCTTTGAGGTCTAATTCATTTTGTTTAGTCTTAGAAGTTACAAACATAAAAAAAAAACTGTTGGTTATGTATAATATTACTTAAAAAATAAACTTATTTTGATGAGGTTTGAGACACTCGAGACAGGTTTGAAACCAAGAATTGAATACAATTTACTATGGTCCGGTTTTGGAATTATTTAAAAGAAATTCCATTTTGTTTTTGAAACTTAATACGATTTCCCAAACATTAATGTTGTTTAAATTTTAATATCAGTCGGTAAAATGGTATTCCATAATAACGTTATATCTTCGGAACTTAACCGTTGCAAATTAGTATCAACTATGACCCCCAATAGGCGACGTAAGTTGACCGATAAATAAAATCGATTCATTAATCTAGAAGTTTTTAGAAGTTTATTAATAATCATATGCACGCACACATACGCGCGCTTACACGCATGTACGCGCACATACGTCCACACACTCACGCGTCTCCCCACACACAAACATATGGATAAAATGCTGAAAACATTTTGAGTAACTTTCTAGGAGCTGCAAACGTCAAGATTTTATGGCAACTTGGGTTTGGAAAGTCGGTCTAAAAATAATAAGTGCCCCAATTTGAAATTTCAATTTACTCAGCAGGAAGTTGAAAACAACAAAAACATTAAAACTTTTTGGCCAGTATTCATATTTTCGGTGTTCCTCATTTTTGGATGTCGCTCAAGATATAGAGATATTTATTCCCGTTTATAAATCTATCGTCCGCTTACATGCAGATCTTAAAATGCAATAATGCATGTAATGCAAACAGTATTTTTTATTGGCGCAGGCTAAAAATCTGTTACGCGGATATAAAAGCTTAGAAGATAATTAAACGCTGTATAAATGCTTTTTGGGCTGTTATTAATCTCTAGTCTGAGTGTAATGAGATACTTGAGGTATTTAAAATCGCTAAAATATGCCAATAAATATTGGCAGCAGAAACAAACCATATATATACATATATTGTTATTGTAAATTGGTATTTTAAAAGCCTAAGTGAGCAGTTGTCTCTTCCTGTAAACTGTATTACGCTGCTTGTCCATCGTATTCCAACTGTTATTAACCAGCTAATTTCGTTTGATTTTATATACTATGTGTTTGTGAGCATTACGAGAAAACAGAGAAAACTCACTAAAAAGCGCATTTATATTCATGAGCGAAAAAAATCATTTAGTACATTTATAAAATAAATACATAAAATGAAATTTATTATCTGATAATAATTATTTTTGTGTATTGATAATTAAGTTGAAGTGGTTCAATGAACGGGAATTTGTAGAATAAACAAACCCTTTTTTATTTTATTCTTCTCCATGAAAGACCAAATACGATGCAGATGTTGAAGGGTAAATGAATATGAAGTTGAACTATTCACTCCGCATAATCAAGTGGAAATAGTTGTGTAAAAGCTTCATTAGCTTGTTCTGCTGTTATCCTGATGCTTGAATAACAACTGTATATAACTAACACTTATATCGTAATTTGATTACATATCTTATAATTTCGATAAATTCCATTATACAGATAATATTTAACTTTTCTGTGTTTCTGGGGATGTGTTTATCGTGTTGACAGTTTTGTTTGCTTGTGAAGCATAACTACTATAGCTTTTATGTTCTGTACAGCTTTTCAATAATTTTTTAGGGACAAAATAAAAACAATGCGATTAGTATAGTGCTTTTTAAATGTGGCACACTGTAAAATCAGAATTTTTGTCTAAAATGAAACGAAAACGTCACGCACATACACATATTAAAAATAACTGTTTCAATTCTTTACAAAATATTCAGAAGTCGAAGCACGACTAAAGATTAACCAATAGAACGGTTATAGATATCAGAGCCATCTCATATTTAGGTGCATACATATGCGCTCGCAGGCATGCCTGCAGTTGCATATTTCATTTAAATTCAGAGAGTGTGCGGCTCACCATCGACGTACATATCATATCTTCGTTTAGATGGCGTTACAACACTACCCAATTACAATACATCAGGTACTCCTATTAGCATAACCTATTCGAGGTTATGCTAATAGATAAGTTTTTCTCTCTTATACGTTTAATAGTCCCATACATTTTACACAATACTCACAATTAATAATATTTCTTGAACAATAAAAATGACTACGTACGGGCTCTAATTTAGGTAATAAATAATCGAAAACACATGCAATAATGATATTTTACTCCTTATACCGTACTGATGGTAAATTTAAATGTACATTGAATTTCACTTGGGTAATAAACTAGACACACGGCAATAAAATTAACTTTATATTGCCCGATTCTAAACTTAAGTAATGCGTTGTTGTCACAACAAAACTTATGAAATTAATTTTAATATACTACATTATCGTAGCAAAACTGTTATTGCGTTTTATAGAAGTCTCTATACTAAAAAACGAATATAAATGGCATTAATAATAATAACAATGAAAAAAATATTTTGGATACTTTTATTATACCCTTAACTGAAGGTTATAGCTAACACCAATGTAAAATGATAGCAGTTGTCATGTTGCTAGTTTTCGTCTCGATTTCGACTTCGCTCTTTGATCCGTTCCCAATTCTAATTTCGGCTTTCCTTCTCGGTTCTAATACAACTTCGCATGCTGTGCTGAATGTTTTGTTTTCCTGATTGCTATCTTGGTTCTAATTTCAGTTTTAGTATCGTTCTAATATAGCCTCCGATGCTAGGTTCAACAGTTCCGTATAAGTGAGAAACAAATGCACGATATTTGGAATTTATATGCAGCTCATATGTTAGTCAAAGATAATGCCACTCTGTGTGCGAAATTTGGGATTGGCTTTTACCGCTTAAAAGCAACTAGACATACTCTCAATTGTATTTATAGCTTATATTTTGGCCAGAAGTGCAATAAATATGATGGCAAAATTTTATTGATGATCGGTTCAGTAAAATTTCAGCGTGAAAAATAAAAAGACAAATAGAAAATTTTCACTTTTACATCTGGCCAAAGTATTGACGACAAATACAGTCGTGCAAAATTTGGAGTCAGTTGGTTCAGTATTTTTCGCATATAAAAATATAAACAAACACATAGACCATCTTTTACTTCTCTACATAGCTCATCTTTGAACAGTGGTATTATGACCGTACAAAGTTTCGATTTCATGTGCTTAGTAATTTTTGTACTGAATAACAACAAAAAATACATACAGCATCATCAGTAGCGACCGCCGACGTCGTGTGGCGGCAACTTCTGGGACTTTCAGCGACTTAACTTGTTTTTCAAGTCACGGAATTACTCCGACAACGACAACGTTGACCACGGGTCATCGCCCGTGGTCAACGTCGAATCCGATACCTTCCGGTCCGAAGACAACGGTCTCCACCACTGTCGCGCCACTCTTTTAACGTGCGCGTGCAAGCTTTTAGCGTTAATTAACGAGCACTCCGCGTTGGAATTTGGAAAAGGTAACGAGGGAGTGAAAAATATTCTATAAAATATCTCCAGAATTATGTGAAAATGTTATCATTATTATCTCGTAATTTTTGTCGAAAAATTATATTATTTTCTATCTGAAAATAATTTTGACAAGTTTTAACTTCTTTGTTTCCGTTCGATGCCTTTAAATTCTTTTCCCTTTTCATTTCCAAATGTCCATAATTATTTAGAAATGTTGATTTTCTTCTTTAACAGAACTATGGTAAAAAACAATCGTAAAACAGACGGAAAGACAAAAATATGAAAAACGTATCGAGACAAAGTTGAAACCATAAATAACAACCGGACCATTGACTGAATTAATTCAAAATATAGTATATTTCACGCAAAAATGCACACATAATTATAAGTTGCCGAACCAGAAAAGTTATCATTTTTAACAAAGGAATGGATTAAGTCGCGAAACCGCGACATCGTACGAGCGAAGCGGAAGCTCCCCGTGTGAGAAACAATTTACGGGCGCTGTCATAAGGAATTTTATCTCGCGGAATGCGAAGATTAGGAGCAATCCAGAGCGACGACGCAGGACGTAATGGACGCTGGCGCTATACGGCTTAAGGCTATACCAGAACGAGCTGACGACGGGCCGTGATCCGGACGACTTTATATTTCAGTCGTGATATTTGAAGTATTCCTTCACGAGTAATTCCTTAGGCCGTTTTGGATGTTTCGCTTGGTCGGTGGAAGAATTATTCATGTGCCGGAGAATGGTATTTTATTCCGTCAGCTCCTTCTCGAGGAATTCGTCGACTTTCGACTGGCTGTAGAAGAAGAAGTGAACGGTTTTAGAAATTGAGCTGAATATTCAAAGACTTAGTGTATTATTTATTACCTTCTTTTGATTATTAGCGCTGCTGGGTTTGACTTTTAATTTTAATGTTAAAATTACGTTTTGAAGAATCGCATTAATACAACTTCTCCTGTCAAATAAAATTAAAGTCAAATTTGTGTGCTATGTGCACTTGTATTCTCGTGTATGTAGTTTTATTTTCATTAGATACATTTATACGATAATAATTACGATAAAAGCAAATGAATGCATAAATGGAATAGTATGACACCATTCATTACATGTTGATTCTTAACATGAATGTATGAAATCTCCAACTCTAATCAATATTTTTTAATCTCCTTTGCCTTTAGCTCCGCGATAAAAAACATTGTCAATGCCAACTTTGAGATGAGAAATGAATCGGAAAAAACGAAGATCCAGAGCGTTATGCAGACACGTCAAACGAGGACAGCGCGTCACCCAGTAATGTCACCCTAGTGCTGTAGCAGGCACTATAGTACCTAGCCCGTTTTTGTCCGTTTAGTTGCGAACTATTTAAATGTTAGCCCTAATTGAATCCGATCTCTCTCCAGATTTCGATCTGCACTCTATTCTAACACCAGTCGCGATATTTCTTACTGCCTTGAACTTTACCTTACTGCTACTATTATATAGGTAATTATACTTTTTTTTGTACGAAAATCTTACCGAGAAAATAATCTACCTCTATAAGCAATAATGTTACAATTCTTTTAGCGGTTTGGGAAATTCTGCCCAAACAAGATGACGACATACTAAATTTTGTTGATATAGCGATCCGGTCCGACTTCGTCTGAATTCTTAAAAATACAGTTTTACATTTGGACACTAAAAAATAAATTGAGAAAAGACAGTCAAATAAACTATACTCATTTGACTCTTCTAACTGCATATTGTTTTAAACAAAACACATATTCGCGTAGGTATATTATTGGAAATTCATTTAAATGAAGAAGTGTGAAATTACGCTGTTTGCTTATAACATAATTTTTAACTACTTTTTTATTAAAAAAGAGCACAATTCTATTATACAGAGATGTGTGAAAATCATGGTTTTTATGCATTTTTACGAGCCGATACACACCTGCAGTTTTATGATTTACCTATAAGAAGATTAAAAGTTCTCGTAAAGTTAGGGAAATTATTATTTTTAGTCCGATTTCCATTAAAAGATATTTTGTAAGACTGTCCATGTCGTACCTATTTCTGTTATTCTCATAGATAGTAATGAAATTCTGATAGATAGACGGCTAAAGTGAACAGGCACTAGAGGTTATAAAAACACAAAATTGCAGGGTGAAATTTTTTTTGGGGCACCACATCATATGAGGTAATTTTGCATAATTAAGTCTACAAAAAATTGCACACTTATCTGAAATATACAATTGGAGGTTTATTGCTTTCAAAGTCGTTAAATTTCACATTGAATGTATCAAATTTATGTGGAGTTATGAGTTAAACGTTTCAATTGAACGTAATGTAATTGCAAATTTTGTTTCACGAAATTCGTTGTCTAGGAATACTCGATGCACGAATTCGACCTTGATCGGTTTCTCACATTTTTTTTACTGATTGAACTCGCTACCGCTCAAATTTCGTTGATTGCAATTGAACAAGTTTTTTGCACGCATATGCCATTTTATGTTTGTTTGATCAATCACCTCACTCAAAGAGTTCACTAAATGTATGCATTTTTACCATGAGTTTTTTTTTATTATTCATCGTAGGTTAGGTCACCTCATCATAATGGTGTTGAGTTTGAGCCACCTTGGTGATACAAAATCACCACCATAGTGAAGTAAACTATCACTAGATATTTGACAGTGAAAAGCTTTCAAGGTGTATTTCTGTACTTCGAGAATTCTTTGATTTTATTTGAAAAATATTTGCGGTGACTTATAAAATATAACTTCGAAACGAAAACCGCTCAACTTGCAATTGCCGTATAATTTTTAACTCTCCGCTAAAAAAAGGAATATTTTTGAAATTGCGAAATTTATCGTTATCACCCCACTTTTCCAAGTTTTGTTCAAAGTTGACGGTTAAAGGTCCGAGGAAGCAGTTCTGATTGTTTTCGGAGAGACGTCCGTTTATTGTCCGGTGTGTGTTTGTATGTTTGTTTATATGACTGTGTTTATTGAACGAACAGTCAGTCATATTTGAATCGGGCTGACTACATGCGAAAGATCTGAACTGAATATAGATTTTCTAAAAGCGTTCGTTCGTCGTTCATCGTTCAGTGAGGTATATCACGAAAATAAAATAAATGTTTTGTTTTTCAAAGTTATTTCTATACTATTTAACCCAAAGATTAGACAATTTAATGAGCCTTGTAGCTAACAAAACTACGTAAGCCTGTTTGAAATTGGTTTATTTGTTCGATAAATATCGTTAACGAAAAATTGTCATAAATGTATTTTTTTAAAACAATTTTTATGTTATTGACCAAACGATTTCTAAAATACATTCACTTTTTGCGTTTAAAAAAAGACTGCATCGTAACGTAAGCTCTGTTCAAATCAGATAATAAAATATATCAGAAAACTTCAATTTTTCCTTATTTAATAATTATCAGACTTTTGGATGATTAATTCCAAAATACAATATTTGTTTATGCTCAAAAAACTGTGTCAAATGCTGCCAGCTCCGGTCAAATTGGTTGATTTACTCCAAAGTCATTATACAAACCATACGGAAAATAATAATTTTCCTTTTATTATACTCAATGGCTCTAATAGATAACATTGACAAGAGCTTCAAAATACTCGATGATCGCCCATAGATAAGTAATAACATTTCTGAGGTCCAATAGCGGGAAGCTGTTAAGGCCAGTCGTTGCCGAAATTTTTTTTTTTTATGAACACCATAAACATTCACAGCTAGCAAACTCGGACAGCGACGAAGTTCCTTTTCAACGTGTCTAATAACGTGCAAGCTAAGCAATGATACAATCGATATATTCAATCAGTTTTTGCGACGACGAGATTTTTTGTGTGTTTTATAAGTGCTTAAGACAAACAAGTCCTCACTTACGCGTACGCTTTGCTGATCCGATCGCAAGGTTAAAGACCGATTAAGGCGTATCGTGAAATAAAATATCTATTTATGTGATTGATATTTTGTGAAAAAAAAAATTGAAAACTCGAGACTGTTTTTCCAAAAGCATGTGAATTTCCACTTTAACAAAAGTCAATCAATTAGCGTAGCTTCGTATTAACAGACGTCACTAAAATTGTGCGACATTTCAAGAAGTAATATGGGAGTAAAATATACTATTTTCTATAACGTAACAAAACAGACAGACAAATAATTCTCTCGCTCTTTCCTCTCTCAAGAACGCATAGGTACTTAAGCGTGCCTTATTAATACCAACCATTTTTCATAAGACGCTCTCGCTATATGTGTGTGTGTGTGTGTGTGTGTGTGTGTGTGTGTGTGTGTGTGTGTGTATCTACCATTTTATTATGGTATGAATAGAAATATTTTCCGTCTCTCTGTATAATGTGTATAGAATTATACTAGCAAAAGGTACAGCTTTCAAGAGATCGCATGATTTTTTTAGAACGCTTTTATTAGCTTGGTATGTATGTATGTTTGTTTGTATGCGTGTAACGGAATCTATAAACGCGATTTTCACCCTCTTCTAAACGTCGGACTAATTTGAAACATTGCACACTTATCAAGGACCGATGACAATGTAATTATTTAAATAGTTTGTTCCATTATCCTTACCAGTACCTTCAGGATTAACGATATATCTAATACCCGGTAGTGTATTTATGCCAAAAATCAAGGCGCATGCTAAGACATGCGCATGCCTTATTTTTATTTATATTCGAATACACGGTAGTGTACTACGCCAAGTACATATATAAATAATTTTTTTGAAGAGAGACCCTGAAAAACGGCTATCACATCCAGGGGAGACAGCAGGCGCGCAAATTACATGTTTCCCACATAAGTGAACTATTTTGAATAAAATACTGTGTACTGTAGTTTTTCAACAAGTTATATCTAATGTATTCCGATTGTAGGTAAACTCTACAAGACTAGATTCATGTAATAATAATCTGGAGAGGAAACTAAGAAACTGCGACAAAATCCTAGGAAAGCAGCAGGCGCGCGAATTACCCACTCACAAGGAAGTAGTTACAATTGCCTCATACACGCCTATAACAAATTATAGTTTAAAAAATGAAACTAATGGTATATTGAATTGAAAAGTAAAAAATAAATAATAGTTTAAAAAAAAACTAAAAAACACGCTTTTGTAGATAACCGAAATAAATAATAGACAATAATTTTTAATAAATATAAATTAAGAATAGAATGTTTTACAAAAGAAAGTTTTACTCTAAAAAATCGTAGGGTACTTTTTTAAATAAATTCAAAACGACCGTACCTTTACCGATACCAATCAATAAAAGGTTTAAAACAATTGACGTCAAGCACGCTTTGCTCGTCCTAAAAAAATATAGTATTTTAGCAGTAGGACGACTAATATTCACACAAAAACTTGAAAAATATTAATTCATAATTAATACAATTTTTGTAAACCAAAAACATTAACGAACCAATTTTTTTCTCATCTTTGAACATATTTATGGAAAGTTACATGTAAGATTTACTAATGCAAATAAAATGTTATGGATGGTGTTAGCGCTAGGCGAGCGCGACGATTCGACAAACGATATTTTTCTTTTATACAGAGTTGCTTAAAAGCTATTTACCACTGCTTAGCAACTTTTTTGCAAAATTGAATTCGAGAACGATAATCAGAGATACATTCAATGCGCAGGCGCATTTTTAATTTAATTGCCTTTTATTTGAATTGACAGTGATAATTGAATTTCAATTGAATTGACAATATTATTAAATATTACTTTGATAGACAATCCTGTAGCACTTTTACTAGGGTACTCTGAGCAGAAACACGCTTGGTCAACTGATTTTCCTTGGAAATCTCACATAAAACAGCAATTACTGCAACAGTGTACATTCGCAATTTCTTAGTGTGACGGACCGGATGCATGCGTATGGAGCGCTTATCGGCTCGTTTTTGGTTTTGCTTAACTATTTAGCAGGAACGGCGCCTCGCCTACTTAAGTCGTCCAAATAATACCTCTGAACACTAAGTGTCTATAGAGACGTAGAGCTTCACTTCCGATATACCGACATGTATGCTGTTAACTATAGTGGACTGTAGATTAGGTGCAGTAATAGAGGCAGTCTAGTACTGCATCGCTGCAGGCTGAATGCAGTATGCAGATGCATTCTTATATTATTTTTCACTATTCTCGGATTCGTCCTTCAGAAAGCGACCAATTAGATGTGTCAAATTTAGACCAGTTAAATTGCAGCGGCCCGGATCTCAAAATCTATCCTCAATTGAAAGTCGTACCGTCGGGATAGCAATGCTATTTTCTGATATCGATCCCGGGTCGTACCATAACGGACGCTGCTATCTGGCGCCCATGGACGGCTACCATCAGCGGTTGGCTGATGGTAGTCGTTCATGACGACATCCCTCGGTACGGTAGGGCCGTCGTGAGGGTCTATGTCACGTGATCGGCCCTTTGAAGGATAACCATGGCACCAAACTGCATACGTGTTCGATGCATTTCGGAAGTGAAATTCATACAAACTCCTGTTTTTATTTACAAAAATGATTCTATATATACAAAAATATTCTATAATGTACATTTTTACCATAAATTCCGCCGAAAAAGCGATGTTTTCTATATATTACTTACGAGTTCGAAATTCGTCTATACGAACTACATGACTGAAGAATAAAATAGTGAGTATGTTCACGCGTGTGTACGTCGGGGTGCACTGGAACGTTTTCATCGCGAACATTTAGATTTAATTAAAATCCTCATCTTCCTCCGCATTAATGAACGTTCTTTGGAAATGTCAATAGTCTTGCTCTCATTTACATTTAATTTAATCATATTTAATGAACAAAGAAACATCAACATGGAACTCACATACGTGGAAACTTGGAATGTCTTGCCATACTACATAGAATTTCTTAAATGTTATTAGTTTTTTTATTATATGTTTGAACTTTTCATCGCAGTGTATATACAATTTACAAAATACATTTTTCAGTTCACATTAGATAGCTTTTCACACCCCTTCTCAAGTGCAGCCAGTGCGTCCTTCGGCGATGAAAACTGTTATCTTTTAACATGATCTTTTTTCCATTTTGAGAAACAAAATAGTCACGGGACGCCATATCGATACCATGATCTGTAAGTTTAAACCACATTCTAGAAAGTTCCTCGTTTTGTGCGCCGAGAGAACGAACGCGTTGTCATAGTGAAGCAGTAGCCTACGGCGGCTAGGTCAGTCGCTGGCTGCTCACAGCATTAAGAACTTCTGGCGAACATTTTGTAGCATATCATTCAATGCAGGTGTTCCTTTGATCCACATAAGGGTATTGACTCCGAGCAACCCGTCAAAAAAGAACTTGTGACCAAAATTTTGCTTGAACTTCTCGGTCACTTCACTCTCACTTCACGAAACAGCACACGGTCGATTGAGATGTCGTTTCTCGATCGTACTGATAAATCTACTACTCCTCGCTCGTGACGACATCGTGAACGTATCGAGACGAGACTATTTTAATTTTTTGCTATCATGCTTGCTAATTTATTCTAAGCCTGCTTTAGATTGTGAAGTACTCGGTGCTTAACTATTCTCCTTATCCTACAAGGGTAATGAGCTACTTCCCCATCCAATGCACATTATAGTCTGAAACTCTGTATGCAATTCATCTGTTCTCTTGAAATAAGGTAACAGCTTTCATTACATTTATATACTTATCGTTGTAACTTTTTTTAAATCAAACACATTATCTGTCCAAATTATTCAAATGAACCGACTGGACACAAAATACTACAGGGGCATTATAGAGGTTTTCTTATTCCATCTTAAATTGGAACGCGTTCTTAGGCCTTATAATTTGATATAAAATGTATAGCAAAATAATTTGGATTGTTCACATTTGGAAGTAAGGCAAATTGAACCTGAGAGCACAACGTTATACTGACGATTCCCAAACGTTGTCAACGGCATCGATGGCAATGGTTCCAGCAGTATTTAATCCGCATTGAGCCAGCCTGGAACACTCAAAATTCAAGCTCGTCAATTACAAATAAAAGAAAAAAAATGTTCCTCAGAATTGAGGCGATAAAAATGTAACATGCTACTTTCTTTATTATTACAAAAACTGAGTAATCATCAACATTCTATAATGACAAATACTATCTACTTAAATAAGGTGGATCACATAAGCTTACATAATATAAATAAAGCTCACATAGCGTTTTTGCATGGAAATTGTGAAAACCAAAACCGTTTTTTATTCAAAACATAAAAATGTGTTTTCAACAATAAACACGTATATTTATCTTGAATGTTTTGCAACTCGGCATTAAATTACGTGGCAACATCGCGAAGGCGTCGAATTGAACTCAATGGGTTAGCGCTGAGCTCCTACAGACGTTCACGAAACAGACAATAGACATCCTTGACTTACCGTCTACGCTGTTACCAACGGGAGCGGGGCCCGCTCATCCACTTACAAACAACGCAATTTACGTTCGAGGGTCAATATAATCTGAATACAATATAAGAGACTCAAAGAAACAATTTCGTATTGCACCAGATCACCGCCAAAAGTACGGGAAGGAATGAAATTGTACAATGTCAGCTAGTGAATAACGAGATGATTTATGAGAGCGTGCGCATGCGGCAAGCGAGTGTGAAACTATCAACCAGTCCTTGCCCTGTTTCAAGTGTAAGCAAGTAGGTGTCCAATAGAGCAAGCTTTGCTTAGATTCTCTCCAAAGCCTGATACATGCAGAGCGAGGAACTTTAGCGAAGGCGTGTGGTTTTACTGTTTTCTCTCAACCCACCTGTGTTTAGACGTTTAATTATACGCAACACCCAGTGAAAATCAGAATGTTATTATGAAAACAAAAACTTCATTTATATGTCGCAATGTGTGATATAGACTCGTGTCTCTAGGACGCTCAGCTTTGCTGGACAAATAACAACAATGTTTCTCTGGCACAGCATTGGTTTGCAGACATCGTTAGCACGTGATCGTTGACTATGGATCTCTCTCTCGACGAAATCATCTGTATCTCTTCGAAATGAACAAGAGTTCCATATTTCTTCGACTATAACAAAGCAAAGGTTGGATAATTCATTTAACAAAATTAAATTTTGCTCATTAGTCGACTGCATAGTCAATAATTAATTCAAGGGGCTTTGCGCTTATTCAGTGAGGTCTCTCTCGTTTTGTAAAATTTGCTATTATTTAAAATATTAATTTAGTAAATAATTATAATGAAAGTATTGTAAAATTTCCAAGTATTTAAACATAACCAGCTCGACTTTTACATCAGATTCTTTTTCGAACATTTCATACTTGGTTGTCATTGTGTAAAATTTAGTTTGAAAAAAGCTACCTTGAAGAATCTTGCTCGTTATTCTTGAATGAAAACTGTTTTCTTACGAGTAATTAAATATTGATTTTTATAACATTGTGACGCTATTCGAGTATAATTTTGTGATCCAATGAAATAAAAATAAGTATTTTGAATTGAATTGATCGAAAAACGGTAAATCAATTGTCACGAAAGAGATAATAATTCTTTTACTTATAACGAATTAGTTCGATATATACGATAAGAAAAAAATCCATTTTGGTCGTATAGGATAATGTCACACGACATTTTTTTCATTTTACAGTTTGAAGTAAGAGGTGAGGCTATAATAAAAATATTAAATTTTAAGCAACAAAGTGTCATGATACGTTAAGGCCCACTTTTGGTAGACTTATTTCACCCTACTGCAGAATCTTTTGAGAACATACTGACGGATAATGCTCTCAAATCGCGAAAATCGAGGCTTTCGCGAAATACGTGGTATTATTCCTAGACAGAACATGTTTGTGATTTATGTTGTAATCTGGGTTAAATTTAGTGTTTGTTGAGAACAATTACCATAACCTACTAATCTGTTTCACTAATCTATATTCATGTCAAGAAGGAGTTTACCAACTTTGTGTATAATTTCGAAATAAACCTCGATACACGTATTTAAATAACTCAAAGTTCCACTTATTACTAGTTTAATTGTATTGTTTATATTTAAATGAAAGCAAAATATCTTCAGTTTTTTAAAAAGTCATATTGCGACAGAACATTAGATGGAAATGATAACTTAATGTTAATTTTAAGTACCTAACTATTAAATAGAATCTATTGAAATTTGTGTCTAGACATTAAAAAGTATTAAAAGTGAGCTGTAAAATCATTGCAACAATTACTAGGGTCGTAAAATAAAACATAAATAATCGAGAAAATAAAAAAAACCTATACAAATTTTAAATTATGGGGAACATTTTTTGTTACAAAAAATTATACATTATAATCTAACATTGAAAACTGTTTCATATGTGTATGCGCGAGCTGTGATGTGTGTACGGTGAGTGGTCGTCTCTCACTCTCTCTCTGTGTGTGTGTGTGTCTCTGTGTTCGTGTCTCTCTCTCTCTCTCTCTCTCTCTCTCTGTGTGTGTGTGTGTGTGTGTGTGCGTGCGTGCGTGTGTGCGTGTGTGCACGTGCGTGCGAATCTGTGTGCCTGGGCCTGTATCTTACTGTTATTTAAAAATTGACACATATTTTGAATAGCAAAACTGAAGTTAACTTTAAGATGTAGGTATCTTTTTTTACAATTCAACCCCTAAAATAGATCAATTAGCAAAACTTCCTGTGCGAAATTGTTACGAGAACCCCATCGTTCAAAAATTGAAGTCGTGGGTGAAATTTTATATGAGCTTTCTTAAATATGCATTACAAAGTCACACCTACAAAAATTCATATTCAAACTTTCAGTTAAATATCAAACAGTTTTACAAATATTTAGCAGAGAAGCAACTTTATACCGACAAAAAATCATAATAATATATAATAAGTGTGTTATTACTATGAAATATGTATTAATTCCTGGGCGAAAAAAAAACCGACCCCAAATTAAATTTAAAGTTCAGCAGTTAAGTACCTTCAACCCTAAATAAGAGCAAAAAATACATGCAGTAAATCAACGTACTATGCCAATGTGAAAATTATCCGGTGATCGTTATCACACAGCATAAAAGAAGAGCGATCATTTTTCAAACAGCCCTAACGCCTTAAACAAAAATTATCGAGTCCAAAAATTGATCTCAAAATTTGACATTTACATTAAAATGTCTAAATTTAAATCTTACATTAACATGAAAATCGGCCGACCCTACGATCGATATAGAACAGCATAAAAGAAATTGCAATAATTTTCTTACCAGTCATACATTCAAAATACCTATGCACATGGTACACACATCTCGCTATGCTTACATATTTATAGATACTGAACAGATGCAAACAGTACGTCAGTGTAAAGAAAGGCAGTTAATTAATTCTCAATTTCTAGGAAGACGAGGACGCGTCGCGTATGCGAGAGCGAAAATTAATTACTTCATTTGAAGATTCGTCGCAGTACAGTCATGTGATTGGGACGTGAAATTATGAAATTAAGCTATAAGAGGCAAGCAGTTCGTGCTAAAGCAAAAAGTATGTTTGAAACAACTAAATAATTCTATTTCTTTGATTGCCAAAAATACGTGATAATTATAATTATTGTGTTAGAATTATAAAAATCGCGTTACACGATCGTCGTAAAATTATAAAATTATTTCAGTTCGAAGAAGAAGACACGTATGGGTTTTCTAAGATGCAGCAATATATTAGGCCGGGAAAAAAGGTTTTTCGTATTATATAAATAAATAGTTGCGGTAAGATCTTTTAAAATGGTTTTGGCTGTGCTGTTTGTATCTGGCTAGTTTTGATACCATTAAATAGATGACGGCAAAAGAAAGTTAATAGAAAAAAAAGTAAAACCGCTTTCAAAAACCTATCCAAACTATTTTTTAAACAGACTTCAAAAACAACTAATTTCATGTTATTGGAATCGGTTCCATCTAAAGTAAGGCAAAAGAAAAAATAATAATTTATATGGTGGGATCAGAAGGGATTAATTAATTATGAGTTTTTATCGCCGGGCAAAGCCACCAATTTGGATCTCTACTGCTAACAACTAATGAGACTCAAGCAAGAAGTAAAGAAAAAACCGACCGGAATTTATCAACAGAAAGGTTGTAGTTTTTTTTTTGCACAATAATACCAGACCACACATATATTTAGCGAATATTGAGAGAGTTTGGTTGAAAATTGTTAATTCATCCACCATATAGCCCTTACCTTGCACTCTTAGATTTTACCTGTTTCGGTCTTTTCAGAATTCTTTAGGTAGTGTTAGGTTAACATCAAGCGAGGACTGTCAAAACTATCTGTCGCAGGTTTTTGAATAGGTAGAACTCCCAAAATCTCTGCAGGAATGGGATTATGTCACTACCTACATGTGAAAAGAAGTTGTTGAACAAAATGCCATATATACATATATACTTAAATATAAATAAAATATTATAAAAAATTATCTTGAGTTTGTAAACGAAATACGAAAAAATTTTTTCCCGACCTTATAAATTTAGAACTAATATTCTTCAAATAGTAATTATATTTCTTAGATATATTAATTTTATTATAAAGTTCTTTGTAAGTATTTTGAAATGATGAATAAATTAATTCTCGCATAATTTCTATATAATGAAAATTTAAAGTAACTTCAAGTTCGAAAACGTACAATGGTTAACTTACGTCTGTTAATGTAAAATGTAGTTTGGGTAAGTTCTAGATATATCCTATTTCAGGTGGTGATCGTTAGCTTCTACTCTAGACGTATTCTAAACAATTATTAATAAGAAAAGTACTCCGTTCTATCCAATGCTCAAAAACTAATTTGTAATCTAAAGCCAAAATATGATTAGATAGAGCAATGTCTCTAAATTACATATATACTTTGTATATTGTTAGAATTTTAGAAAAAACAATGAGATTCATTCTACATAGGTTAGTATATTCCGTGATCTGCCTTATTATTGACCATTACAAGTTATGCAAAATACATAGAAACCTGCAGATTGTATAAAAAGCAAAATAGTTTTGCCATTTTAAATAAATGACATAACGCGAGGTAAAGACGGGTTTGCCAGAATCAGAAAATAATGATACGAACCCAATGTCTGACTTGTACGTAAAACGTCACGTATGTGTTACGTATACGTTACGGAGGACACTGCAAATCATCTGAATCTTACGGAGATTTCGTTCTGCGAACACTTCACTAAAACGGCAATGGAAGAAAAATAATAAGTAAAAAGAGCAATAGATTAAAACTGGCCAAGAGCATGTCGGCGCATGCTCATTATAGGCTTCCGAAGCCATCATTACAAAGAAATGCACTACAGATGAAAAAATTACGTCGTTACGCTTTTTTCATGTTTCCCGTCCATAATAGTTATAAGCACTTTATATCGCCTATAAATAGAATAACAAGTAGGTATGTCGACTATTAAACTAGTGTAAATTAAAGTGCATCAGCAAAAAAGCGTATATTCATGGCGCTTAATATCCAACCTTAATGTTCAAAATAATTTTCGTTGAAAGTATTTATTAAGCGTTACCTTTGTCATTGTAATTCATATTTTTGGAGATATTGTTTGAAAATAAAGAGGGGAAGGACCCAATTTTTATTACTTTCGGAGCGATTATTTCCGAAATTATTCTCGTAATCAGTAAAATTGCTTAGAAACCATAAAATATTTTTAAAAGAATTTTTGAAACACGCGCCACTCGTTGATGTTTGCAGAAAAAAAATATTTATTTTTGTTTTTTAACTTTCAAACTAAATAGCGGCTTATACGAGACGCCTACCGTATAAATTTCATCAATATACGTCTTGTAGTTTTTGAATAAAATGCTTGTGATATACGAACGGACGGACATGACTTAACTATAAGGTTTGGCATTTTGACTCGAAACTTTAATAAGACGACCCATGCTATCTGAATTATTCAGACATGTTTCACATCTATTGAGCGCGTCTTTTGCGGGCTGGCGGAGATTTACGCGTGTTTGACTGCTGTACGTGTTAATACCCTAAACTCTGTTCGTTCTGGCGAATTAATATTGATTAGTGAAAAGCCGTTTTTCGTGCCCAACATACCTCGAAAGACGAAAGGCTGTAGACCAAAATCTATAAACAACGCTTGTTGCCAGTGATGCGGTCTCTTGCGGTTGGTCTCTTCGCCAAACAAATTCAGACCAACCACAAAAATAAGTATTTCGTAATATGCTCGGAGTTATGCAGCGAGACAAATTCCGGAAATATAAAATCCACACAAAAATCAGGCAAGCCACATCGCTCGCAACACCGGCAATAATTGGGAAGAAAGGTTCATGAACAAGAATCGACTGTGGCAGCGTGAGCTGACCGGTATGCCAACATCCTGATAAAGGTTGCTAACCACGTATAGGCCTTTTCATCTCATAATTTTTTTGTGCGCATGCGTTAGCATCAGCCATCTTTTTCGTACTGTTTTTGATAAGCAACCACGATAAAGTGCCCGTACATAAAAAATAAAAATAAAACAATTTTTGTTGAAGCATTTTCACTGTAAAAAATTGAAAGAAAAGAAAGTAATAAATCATATAATTGAAAAAAATTTCTTTACATTTCAGTTTAATTATGTTGACTGTACGAAAAGGAATAACAAAACGGTGTTGTTATGGAGTATGTAAAAGTGATACACGGCTAAAATCATTCAAAGACAATACATATTATTTTATAATTTTTTTATATATTCTCTCGTCATTAAGATTTTATTTATAATAAAAAATACAAAAATATTCAATATCTTAATTACATTTTTCTTATCAATAATGCCATATGTAATCTCAAAATATTAATGACTTATTTTAATAATTATATTTTATGAGTCACATTCATGTTAAAAACTGTATTTTCAATACTACAAATGACTTAATATTATTGATAAAGATAAAATTGTTAATATTACTTTTTTTAAATATAAATAGTAAGCAAATATTGATACCTAACCTCTCTATCAGCTCATTTTTCTTCTCTTTTGTGGACGTCCATGATATTTGTATCTTTTAATTGCTCACAATTATGAGCTTCAATTGAGTCATAAATAAGTGAAGCACCATCACTGGTTTCTTCCAATAATTTATTTGATTGTGGCGATAGTATTCCTTTGCCAGCCATTGTTCATTAAAACTGTACGATCTTTTGAATTCCACCATTTCAGCATGGCGGCTACGCATGCGCTCGTCTTCTGATGAAAAAGCCTATTGTTGCAGTTGCATCAGAATCGAAGGTAAATGAAATATGGACGGAGGAGTTTAGGTTTAGCAGTAAGCATCCAATGACTCGAACCAATTTAGAAACTAAAATGTCTCTGTTGATAGTGCGAAAGTACTTCATAATACGGAAACAGAAAAATAAAGATGGAGCCTACTAGCAGGTTGACAGAAATGTATTACAATGTCAAATTTAATAAGCACGCTCAAAAAATGTCAATTCTATTATACCTCGTCCGATTTGTAGATTATCTAATTTTTAAGGCAATTTCAATTCACAAGATAATTAAGATGGCGTCCTATTTAGTTATTAAGTTTAAATTATTCTAACTCAAGCGAGTTTACGTATAGCCTTAAATGAGTGTTGTTTGTTGTCTAAAAAGAGATTAACGAAAATTTGAATTAAAACTTTCGCTGACGTTAAAAGTAAAAGAAATTTCGACAGCTGCGAAACCAATTTAAAACACGAAATGACAAAGTTGTACGATGTGAGAAAAAGAACTAATAACATTTTACTAATAAAAATAACTATTTGTGGGGAAACGCTGAAAAACTGAAAGCTAAATAACACATGGAAAAAATAAGATGCGAAGTAACCAAAAACACTATAAACCTTTAATTTTCTACATCTAAATAAAGCATTATTCATATTTTTTCCTTAATGCAGGAAATACTCAAGGAATTCCTTTGTTGAGAATTTTACAGTTGAGAACATTACAAAGATCATCACTTCCACTCCATTATTTCACTTCTTCTTTCACCAGTCCCTTCTAATATCTTATTTCTAACCATGAGGTCGGCAACGCAGTACGACTCCTCTGCAGATGCGAGCTTCCATGAACGGCGGTGACCACCTACATTTTGATGGCTCTATACTCGTTTGCCCCTCAAATGTGCTACAAAAAATAAAGTATTCAAAAGTTCTGTACTTAACATTTTTAACTGATAAATGAAATCTCAATAATATATTGTTTATATCCTAGGAAGTTATTCTTTTCAGTTTAATTTGATTTTTTTGTTAATTTAGAACTTAGTCAATTGAATTCCTTGAAAATATAGTACAGATATAATATTTTTCAGCAACATTTATTACGTACGTTTATTGCCTTATAATTTCTTAAGAAATTATTCCGAATCTCGGAAAATAATTTTATTTCCAATTATTTATATTTAATCTTTTCTAATTTTTTGCAAAAACATGAAATAAAACCAGTTAGAAATGTTATATTTTTTGTAAATTTATTAATTTATTTATAGTAACTAACCAAAAATTGATTATGAATTACTTATCTTCAAGTGCAAAAAATGTTATACTAAACCTAAAAGATAAAAAAAAACGATAATTAAAAAAAGAACGAAAAATCAAAAAATGGACTTCTCACCAACTAGACGTCAGTATTCCTATAGTCACTGATCCTCTTTACCCTCGCATCCGTTTGAAGTAAGGCTTTTAAACGGCCTGTATAATATATTACACCCACATGGAACTTGGCGATAAGACGGATCAGACGTTTCCATCGGACCAGCGTATCCATGTCTTAGAAAAAATATTCTTTGTGACGACACAAGGAAAACGAAAAGGAGACCAATAAAAGATGACGTGCTTACGAATTTTCTTTCATAAAGTATGATAATATTAAAGTATTTCTTTATCGAACTACATTTTTGTGTTCGTATGTTTTCGACCACTGAAAATAGTCTAATTTTCGTCGTTGTGTTAATTACTTTAATATTTTTTATTATAAAATAAAAACATATTTATATGGTTACTTCGGTATTGCATCATCATCTCTGCTGCATATGCAATTAAAACATATCAAATTTATTCTGACAAATTTCTATCTATCTAAAAAAAAAACTACGTTTGTGTAGAAACTGAAAATTTAATAAATATATAAAAAAGATATATTTAAAAAAACATAGTTATTGACATAAACTAAATGGAGTCGATTATATAAAATCACGAACCCGATTATGGTGTGTGTGCGTGCTCTATAAGTCTATAAGGTAAAGGTCACCATTACAAAGATCATTGTTAAACAACTGCGTACTTGTTGAAAAGGATATTACATAATTTCCAATTATTTAAAGGACAAATATCCATGGATATACCCGACTCGACTTTTTGTCGATTTGTTTCTTTGTGTGATAGTTTTACATTTGACTGTACCGTATGGAATCGATCATGTATTTTCGGCACATATTCATAATCTTCTCCCTTTTTAGAACAACTATGCCAAAGAAGTTGTAGTCATTGAAGTAGCCGTGTCTGAGAAAAATAGGTTAGGACGTGTTGTAAAAATGTTCTTAGTTCCAAGCTTGCGACCTTGACGATTGTGTGCACGTCACTCGACCACGAGCACGTTCACAAAGTTCACCAAGTTGACGAGCACCAGCCGCGCCCGGCAATCGTGCGTGAATGTTGTGTCTCTATAGCTAATTTACGCTGCACGCGCGCGTTCATCGACCTTCCAAGAACCTTTGGGGTATTTTGTTATAAAATTTAATATTATGATATTGACGTTTTTGAAACTAATATTGCGTGTGATTAATATTTACGTGTTTAAAATTGCCTTTCACTGCTATCGAATATGCAAAGATGATTTAATGTTTGGGAGTTTGCAGAGGTAACATTGCTGCCTGCGAGTTCATAATTTACGTGAAGTATCTTTTACGCGATAATTTGCCTCAGTTTGCCTTGTTTGTTTAGTGACTTTTTGATCTAAAGTTTAGTGAGTGAACACGTGGAAAATCAGAAACTAATGTAATAATACTTTCGGCGCCCTTTACATCACTGATAACATCAAGTTTCATTCGTAGGTAAGTGACTAGATAAATTCTTTAAAAATAGTATATTGCATAACCGAGGGCGGGGCGAGAATTCGAGTTGTCACGTGCCCGGGATACGCTTCGCGGCGCCCCGGCGCGCGGAGTCCGGAACGGCGCTCACCATAGCGACTGGCATTTGGCAAACATACTCATATTGTGTCAAAATTGTTTTATATTATTTATAAGCATATTTTCAATGATATATTTTTGTTATAGCCACTTTGGTAAAGTTGTACTAAAAAAGGAGGAGATTATGAATATTTACGGAAAGATGCATGATCGATTCCATCCTGTATATATATTCACCTGTATATTTATATATATATATATATATATATATATATATATATATATATATATATATACATATGTATATGTATGTATGTATATATGTTGTATACATGTGTGCGTGTGTGTGTATGTATAATAACGATATACCACTTACTTACATGACTCCCTCATCACGAGATCTTCGAAACTAAAATCAATTTGAGATAGGACTCGCTAAGAATGGATTTTTAAATTCCCTTTTAAAGTGGAGTAAAATGAGGGTTGAATGATAAATGATTTTGATGGAACGAGGTATAACTATGAGATTTGATAACAATATGCGTATTGTAATCATGAACCTCTGAAAACTGGAAACAGTAAACAGACGATGCGGAATTCTGATACCACCTTTGCCGAAAAACAGACATTGTATCCTTCTATCTTACGCCGCATAAACGTCCATATCTAAAAATGTTAGTGATATTTATAAGTAATGAATATATAATGTAGCAAGCAAGTAGTAATTAAGACTTATAGCAAAAAAAAAAACAAAACAAAAAAAAACCGATCGGATACTTAATGGTCTGACCCGTGGTGGCGAGAAAACCGGATCATTCAACTCCTCAAATGGCAATGACTATGGTAATGACTATGTATGTATGACACATGAAAGAAAGGTTTTTTTTCAATGTAAATTATTTCTAATTTTAAATAAAATTTCCTATATTTATAAGGTAACTCAAAGTGTGTGAACCCATAAATAATTACTTCTCTGCTGCATTATCAGATCTATTATGGTATTATTTTACATTCTAGATTGATCGCTTTATTAAAAAAAAAAAAAATTGTTGTCATTGTTTCGTAATACGACCTGAAAATGTCAGATTATTCAGAATTTTAGAAAAAAAATATTCGCTGTATATATCAGAAGTATATACAGCGCATAAAAATTGAACTATAAATTCTATAACATTTACTTAATGCTTATGTATTAGATAGATTAATATAAAAGCGTTTCAAAACAAGCAGATTTATGTTTTATAACAAATACAAAATTCTTGTATCTTCCAAACCACCTTCGAAATTTTTTTATGTGTGTTCACCGATGTTAATTCAATATCTTTCAATATCCAATTTAGATAGATTGAATTGTATTATATTAAGGCAGTACCGAGGTTTTCTCACATATTTTTCTAAAACATGAAACGATCCTTTTGGCAAAAAATACGACAAAATTGTTTAATAGTTTGTCAGCGATGTATATTTTTTACGGGGTTTGTGATATATCTTAAAAACACGATTGATGTATTGGTTATATGAATTACTTAATATTTATCAAATTTAAGCAGAATCGCTTTTTATGTAGAAATCGTTATGTGGTTTTAGTTACACAATAATGTAACTTACGTTATCTCTTACTCACGTTCCCCTACTTTCCAATGAGTAGGGTATCAATCCAAAAATTTACAGGTCTTCCAAACCGACCGACCTAATCGAGGGTCTGATAAAAGTGTGAGTCTGAAGGTAAATTGCATTCAGAAAAATCCAAGACCATGGAATAATCACTACCGCTAAGAAAATTCGTTATCGGAACTGGTTTTTCTCTTTCTCGAGTACGAAAGTTAATAAGATGCCTGGCCGTCTATATTAACAATTACCTTAATACACGAGCAAAAGCTAGATAAATTGCGAAGATTAATCACTGAGATATTAAAAGCAGGCAAAACCACCTTCGTAAACCTATTAGTTAAAATGATTATTCGTTTTAGCATGTAAAACAAAGTAAAAAATAAATCTATAAACATAAATAAAGAAACATGAAGTACTCAGCCGATTTCCACGTCGTAATGTATTTATTGATTAAAAAAAACCTCATGGTTATGTTAATTTTTCTATAATTAATATAATTTGTAACACAGATGTTTTTTTGAACATCGTTTCAAGAATTTCCTCCGAAGTTTGATGTTTCAAATGACGACTTGACTTTAGAACATTAAGCCTAATGTTCTAATACTTGAATTAAAAATTTAAGTTTTTTTATTAAAAGAAAAAATATTAAATTTTTTATATTAACATTTAATACCTTAAAAAATTATTTAGTGCAACTTACTCGATTTTGATGCTGCGCGCGCTACATTAAAAAGGCCACTCAAAGGCCTATTTTCAGTGTTAAATTCAAATTATAAATAATGGAGACAGAGTTTCAGAACTTAAAGATTTTTTAAAGGAAATTTCCTCTTCTTTAAGGATCTTTTCTTCAATTTTTAAATATTAATAGTTTACGGGATATCGGCGAAGAACGCAATACCTTTTTTTTATCTTTAATTGTTTATAACTTTTGCAATTTTTTTATGTGCTAATAAACGCTTTCCATATATTTTTTTAGACATTATTTCGAATCGAATGAGCTATTGCACATATTTTTAGAACCAGTATCTCTATTTTCCACCACTAACAACTTGGTACCTAGACTATTTCATGAAAATCTTTATACTAAGATAAGGACTCTGTACTAAGAAGTTTGCTATCGGAATCTTTTCCATATAAAGCGTCCCTGTCCAGTTACCATATTTACCCGTCGTGCAACACGTATCACAGATGGTACATTCTGTAAAATTAATAAGTAATATTTATCTATATGTTGCAATTTGCTGTGAACGAGCGTTAGAAAGGCAAGATCTCTTAGGCAAACTGGATATTCTCTGGTAGTATGAATATATTAAGGAAAATACTATAAACGAACAAAGAAACATCTAAAATGACAAAGAAGTAAAAGGAACGCTGACCAAATGTAAAGATGAGGCAAAGAGAAAGCAAGAGGTACTTCAGGGTCAAATTTAATTTTATAATTTAGACAATAACTTCCTTAATTCAGATAGTTAAGTAAAATATGAATGCATTGAATTAAAATCGGATTCGTACTTTCTTTATAAATATTTGTTGTTGACTGTTTTAGTTTTGTCCTTGAATTTCTTCGTTATATTTTTCCAACGCGATTTATCGATAAAAACGTGTAACATAGTATATTTCCCATCCGTCGTATTTCTTTTTCATGAAAGGCATTGCCCAAAAAGAACTCGAGCAGATTTGCCGCAATATCGAAAATAAGAAGAAGGTAACGTCTGTCCTGGGGCATCTGAATCGAAACGTACCTACTTATTTTCTGATATTTCCACTATAAATATCACGAAAACATACCAAGGAAAATTCTTGGATACCAAGATGATTATTTTTCACGCGAGATCCGTATACAAAGAGAAAAACAGGCGCGGCTTCGTCTCTCCAGGGAGCCGCGACCCGAAGATAACGGGCGGCCGGGGACGTCGACTGTTTGCTTTAGCCCACAAACCTATATGTCAAAAAAAAAAAACAAACGACAAACGACTTTTATGCCGTATCGCTCTACCCACCTCGGCCTACACTCCCTAATACAGCATTCTAGTTTCTGAAACTATTGCTTATTTTCCGTTTTCGTTTGGCGTTTAGTTCCCTGATACTTAAGGACTTATTCGATATCTTCCACACTTACGACGATCGAGTGTTAGGAAAGCTACAGAGAGATTTAGGACTTTGCACTAGTGCGTTATTATTGATTTATCTTCGAGGCGTAAGCTAAAGCTAGCTATACAATATTTCGGATGAAGTTTCCATAAGCTCGTCTCTCGAGGGCGAGCTTAATCTATGACGTGACGCCATCGATTAGCTGGGAGCTTTTTCTTAGATCTTTATTTTAATAACTCAGTTCATTCCATAATCTCATGACTTATTGAATAGTATAATTTAATTAAGAAATACCGTCGTTGACTTATTATTATGAATAAACATTCATATGTACAATGTACTACACATTGTATCGATACAAAATTTAATCTTATTGTTTCATGACATACACCGGGTTCTGAATTTGTTAGTTTCGAAGTCGATTGAAAAAATATTTGTGATCATAAAAACTTCAACTAACAAAATTTCAAACTATACAAAATCTGTATCGACCGAAGACACTAAATGCGACGTAACTCATTTACATTTTAGGTTAATGACGTTCAAAAATATCAAAAAAATTAAGCTATTTATAATACACACTCCTTGTTCGATAGTTTTATTTCATCATGTTAAATACATCTAGCAGAACATCTCTTATCTCTTTCCAAAGGACATTAACAAAATTAATGCAGAATGGTGTGCAACAGAAAAGATCTCTACAGGGAATCTTTTACATATACATGTAAAGAAAAAATGTTATTTTCTTTAAGATTGCCGCTTTTCTTGGTCGTATTTGCCGTACGTACTTTTTTACTTGGCCGTAACGTAGACAGTACAAACTATTTATGTTGTAGCTATGGTTAAGTCAAACTTCAATCTATGAAGGAATCATTTGTCATTTGAAAACAATTTATTTAAAATTGTTACAACGGACTGACTGTGATTTAAGATCGACATTGTGATTAATAACACTAAATGTCATTTCTTTATTTACAGGAGAAGTATTGTTCATAGATATCTAGTTTTATTTGTATAATTCCTAACTACGTGTGAAATTAATAAACTAAAACTTTATTTACAGAGAAACTCAATTCAAGTATTTAAATGAAAAAGTATTTTCCATTTTAGATCAATATATTTATTGATCGGTTCTTCAATACATCTCCTTACGAATTTCAATACAATATTTTACCATACCATTGTTAACAATTCACTTTTCTATCACTCTCGAAGCTTGTGCACTTGGGCTCGTCCCTTTTCTATGTCTCCTATCAACTCCTTATTCACTTGCTAGTCGCGAGCTCGTATTTTGTTATTAAATAACAAATACAACGCGAACCCACAATTGCCTAAGCCGAGCCTAAGCACGGAGGCCGGATGCCTCAGATGCCACGTACTCCTAGGTCCACTACTACAACATATATATATATATATATATTAGGTGCTTCTTAAGAGGTAAAAATTTTTTTATTTTGATGTGTGTCACCCTTTTATTCTGTTCTATGATGCATAAAACTAATGTGTAATTTTTATTTAATTTTAAAGTAATATTTAGAGGTCGCTACCAGCGAATGAAAATAAAAAAATAGTATTATAGGAAATTCTTTAATGACGTAATAAAAACAAGCTTATACAAATTATGTAACTGTTAGTATAACAAAAACAGCTTATGCTAATAATGTAGATTTTTCGTATCAGGATACATTTGCCTGAATTTTTACAACCAAAGAAGGAATTGTTTTGTTCTTCGTCTGAAGTAATTATTTTATTAAATTCCTCAATCAATGCGACACCGCGTTCCACAATATCGTTCCCCACTCTCATAGAACGCACTATTTCTCTAGAAGCCTTGTAGTCTTCATCTTCTTCCCAAAGACGAGGTTCTTTTTGTAGAAATGTAGACGGAATTCCCAGGATTGTAAAAATCTTAAGGTGTTGCTGTTTACGAAATTCTCAATACTTTTTCTTCGATGTGACTAATATCCAAGGTGATTCGCTTTGGGCTATATTCTGAACCTTCTTCACTCAGGGCAATTACCATTTTTGTTTGCATTCAATCGAAATTTCGTCATCGAAAAGCAAACGCAACAAGTTCTTCAGAAAGATACCATAAATGCCCCAGAAATTTCGTTAAAGCTTTTTGGATATGGCTTTATTTATATTTTCGAATTTCTTGAGATTATTTAATAGCCATAAGTCATTCCTTGGCGCTGAAGTTGCCAAGGGAGCTTGGTACCAGCATCTTATATAAATCATAACTACAAAACACAAACTTCAGTAATGGCTTTGAGTTCTCTCTTTGTCATTTTAAACTGGTCTCGGAACATAAAAGTTTAAGGCAATAAATTGCTTTTGCCATCCACCGAGCGCGATGAAGACCTGCTGGAGCTCTAAATGATATCCCTTTATTAGGAACACCTCCCAAAATATTATTGTCAGTGTCAAAAGTTCCTTGTAATCGTCACGTGGTTGATAATCATTTAACTGCTTTTTGCAAATGAAATTGTACTGTCTGCTATATTTTGTACGTATCTTAAAGCGTCGGGATCTGAAGAAACTATACTGAACTTACGCTGGTCAATGCTAGGCCAAGCAGATCTAAATCGTTTGAAGATAAGTATTTCTGGTCCACTTGAAGGCCTAGTGCTTGAACTACAACTGCTTCTAGCACTATTTCCATTATATGGTGACGACAGGCCAACCATAGAGCATCTTTTCTATCTTCTGTTCTAATAAAATGCAAGCACCTGCTCTTAAACCTGTATTGACCGCAGTGGTGTCGAAGCAAAACATTTGATTTTGTCGCCCAAGTTCCAAGAAACAATAGTGTCATAAACAGCTGAAGCACACGCCTCCCCAGTTCCATGACTGAGTTTTGGGACAGCCAAAGTTGATCTACACCTTGTCCTGACACTAAAATAGGAAGGCGATCCACTGTTTTGTGTCCTGTTATGTCTTCGATCAGTTTGCCGTCCCAATGAACAGTAAGAGGCGTATTTGGCTGAAATTCTTTTTTTAGGGATTCCGCTACCCTTTTCCTTTGCTTCATACGTTGGCGACGAACTGAAGACGAATTTATATTGTACTTTGATGGATCGGTACCTGCACTTTTTAGCGTAGATGTCAAAACAACAGTTGCTTTTCTGTCACTAAGTTTAGCAAAATCGAGGCTTGCAGATAAGCGTTCATCAAAGATGTTCTTTCTGCCGCGTTTTCTTTTAGGTGGGACTTCTAAATTTGCCGTTGAAGGTCCCGCCTTTACTGAAATTTCTGACGTCGAACTTTTACACTCATAATCACTACTGCTGGGCGAAGAGACAGTATCAATTTTCTCGCAGGATTCAGAGTAACTTTTTCTCGATGTAAACTACGTTGAAAGCGAGCGTTTTCTCCTCTTTTCTCGCAATTTTTTCGAATATTCTTTGTCCACTCCACCTATAGTGCCAGGGCGTTCTCTTTTCTTTGCGCAATCAAAATAGTTTATCTTCTTCGATGGTAATCTTATTTAGAGCATCAGCGTGAGCTATGTCAAACAGGTATTCCAAATTATCTTGCCACTCCTTTTCTTTATTCCGTAGACCTTCAGAACGTTTAACTTTATTTTCCTTATTTTTTTCAACTTTTGCCACTCATTAAACTTGTTTTCTATCTTCTTTATAACATCTTTCTTTAACTTAGTTGAATTCCTGCTCGTTCCCACAATGATATGACGTCACTAGCAGCAGAATTGGCCGAATTGCGATTTGTTTGCTTCTTTACGATTTTATAGTGAAAGAATAAACACAACACTTCTTTGTTGTTGGTAATTTGCTTTGAATTAAGTGGTCAGACGTTTGTCCAACTAACCAAACATTTGTTTTGTTTCTAGTCAACAAAAGTGAACTAGACGTGGACGCCATGATATAACAAAACGCGGTACGGGTCAAAACACAACGGAACGTGCACTCTCTGTCACAGCATATATGTCACTGCCTGCCTAATCCAGTTGTGACTGGAATGTGCAGGAGGGTAGAGGGTGGGTACGAGTGTCCTTGTATTGGACAATGCGACAAAGAGTTGCTTTCCTATGTTTTATTATTGTAAACAATGTTTATAACTGATATGCACACAATGAGCTGCAAACTATAATTTTACGATTTTTAAAACTTTGACAGTAGGTAGCGACCCTAAAATTCAATCTAAAATTAAATAAAAATGTGAGTTCGTTTTGTAGATGATAGAAGCGAATGACGGGCTGACGCAGTAATTTTTCAAAATCCAAAAATAAGAAGCACCCTAATATATATATATATATATATATATATATATATATATATATATATATATATATATATATACATACAAGATATATACAAGACTAGGTTTCCGCCGGGCTTCTACCCGCGTGGGCGACTGCAGAATCTTCCTTTATCTTTTATTATATTGATCGATCTGGCTGTCAATCCCAATCTTGTTCCGCTTTTAATGTCAGTCACGGTATTCTTCCTGATTACTATAACTTTTACGCTCTTAATTCTAATCCCGGTTCTATATTTAATTTCGATCCTGGTTGTGTTCTCAGTATCGGTTACTGTCCGGCTCTCGATTCTGCTCCCGTTTCGTATTCAGTTTTAATTCACGGTTACGATTTATACTTAATCGGAACAAATACTGGTATCGAAATAAAATATGAGTAATCAGCTTTTTATGACTGAAAAACTTTTTAAAACCCATATAGTAGTTCGGTTCAGTATTTCAATTCAGTACAAATAGGCGCACAAAGCCGTAAATATAAGAAAAACTCCCGTTCTGCCAAAATTCCAAGTCAATCATTGACATACTATTTGACGAATTTTGCGGCGACAAACACCCGGAAGTTGAATTTTTTTTATATAAACGTGATTAACAAAAATAAAAATGATATTATTAACAGCTTCAACGGTTTCGATCTATAAATTCTGACATCAATCGCTGCAGCGAATTTGATTTTTCATACGATATTTCCATATACGATTATAGTTTTTATTAAAAATTGTTAGCTAGAACTTAAATTTCTATTAATAACTTCAAATGGTTTCGATTCACCATACAACATATAATCCCTATTTTACCTCCTCCAAAGTCAATTGACAAAAAAACTATACCTATGTCATTTTATTTATTCCTATAAGCAAATTTTTATATTTGACATATATAACCTCAACAGTTTCGATTTTCTATAGAACGATATTTCATACCTTTCATCCCCTTAAGGGTTCAATTTGTAAAAATCCTTTATTAGTGCTCGCCTACTTTATAACAAGAACCCATGCACAAAATTTCAGTGCTCTGAACCCAGCAAGTCGTTTGGACTGTACATTGATATATCAATTAGTCAGTTAGTTTATTCATATGTATATACTGCATTTTTCATATATATAACTTATGTGCGGTAACCAAAATTACTAATATAGTTTTCAGATTTTTTTACGAAAGTTATTTTTATATTGTACTATTTATTATAATAAACTCGTGCTTGTTTCCTAGAAGAGTAGGCGGAAACTACAGATTTTCATATAGTACAATCTTTGAGTATCTCTCTAGCTCCACTGACTTCATTAATCTTTTCATGTAAGCTTGTCGGTTGTTGGTGCTTAGCATTTGGTTCCTTTATAACATGCCACCAATTCGGTCTGCATAGGATTTTCTAGAGCGAGCCTTCCGTCACTCACATTTTCCCTGTACATTGTCAGTCTGCTTTCATTCATCCTTTCCAAATGGCTAATCTACCGCAACACCTTTTTCGACTCTAGTAATTACATATTCATTCAAACCACAACAACCCTTATATCAATGTTCTACATCTATCTTCCAAAGACACTTTACACGCACTACGCAGAGATCGCATCTTCACTGCATTCACTCTACTTTCATTTTTCTTCCCCCACACCCAATTTTCACTATTATATATGAGCGTAGAGATCAGAACCCCGTTACAGATAGCCAAACGCGCTTGCCATGAGACGTTTTTACTATTAACAATAGCAAGCTTTTTAATACCTGCATAAGCTTATCCAAACTGGTAATTGACTAGTTATCGATAATGGTGATAGCTAAGCAGTCAACATGTTGCCTTCGACTCACAAGATCCTGGAGTCGAATCATGATGCGAATGAACTTAACAAAGACGTTTTTGTTTTAGTGAAAACTGAATCACTTCTTTTTTGCCTCAAATTACACATCGAACCGTCAGCCTCTGATTTTGGCATCGTGTTGATGATACGTTCGCTAGTCCCACAGTTCGCATCGGGCCAACGTGAAAAGCTTAGCTTATAGTTCAAGCCCTTTCAAACTTGAATAAAACTTTGCGATTAGGTTTGCATCACCATTGACTGACGTGGTAAAAATATGACACAATGACAACCATTGGAAATTCTGGGAACATTGAAGTCTACAACCAAAGACAAAAATGAAAAAAAGACAACATACACACAGAAATTAATGCGAAAGATGACGGGAACGAAGAGTTACGGTGGGGAATAGAGTGTTAAAGGGAGTATAAAAGATATCGATTAAAATTATAGAGATCCGTAATCCGAGATGGACAGAGTACCGTGCGTGGTGACAAGTCCTGGGAGAGGCGAAGCGATTGAGAGAGACAGGCTGATGATGATGATGATGACATAGAAATCCACAATTTCTTGAACAACGATTAGTAACTGTCAGTTTACTAGTATGCTAGTATGCTATTTTATTTACTAACCAGCCTATCCCCTGAACTTCGCACGTCTGTTCATTTTCAATTTCACATTTTAACAATTAGGACGTCTACCACACCAGAGCCGAGATCTCCTTAATGCGTCTATTTTATATGTAAAACCCCGATTGGCAGAGCAAAGGCTAGGCCGGATTAACCGCCTTAACCATTTTAATCAGATTCTACTAATGAACGAAGCGCACTGCGTTACGTAATTTCGTCTCGCGTAAGGAAGAACACTGTCGTTATATCTAATATTACGTGTACTTTTTCTGACATTCCACGATATTTATAGTATTGTGTACAATACATTTTAAATGTGACTAGTCTAGATCGATTGGTTTAGTAGTTTTTACGTTTAAAAAATGTAGACGAATACACGTAAATATCTTAAACGAATAGATTGTGAAAGGGCTATACCTCGGCAGCCCATACATTAAACAGCCATTCTGTAGTGAATTAAATGGTTATGTATTTTTTTAAGTGACAGTATAAATTTATAAATAGATCAGGTTCAGATTTTATATAATAACAATCACTGTCAGAAAGACCTCGAACGTAAATACAGTTAGACAGACAAAAACGTATGTACAGTTAGTTAGGATTGTTTGTAAGTCCATGGCATTATTTATGCTCGATACATAAAAATACGTACGAAAACAGAGTTGTTTTGAAATCACTGAGAGACAATTCAATTTTATTTATATGAATAGATTTTCAGCCTATGTTTTAGTTGGAGTTACGACTGTGTAACTTTGTGACAAATACGACGTTTATAATGTCAGCATTTTTTTGCAATGGAAGAAAATCAAATAAATAAATGCAATATTATGTACATTTTGTAGTCTATATTTTGGCTAGATATTTGGCAAAATTCAGGATATATTATCATATTTAATACACTGTTTCATATTAAAAACAAAAACAGATGAAAGGATAGTGTTTCGCACGTATAATAATATTATTCGGAATTAAGGGTAACATCTGACAATTTAGAATATTAAAAATAAATAAACAGTCGTAAGTATTTAAGTGGTTGAGATATTAAAACATTTTATCAATATAAACAGTATTGAATAATAACGTTTGTAAAGTATAATATATTTTTCCGTTCGTCAAATTGAATTCCAAAATAAAAACATGTTTCGCAGATTTCGAGCACATTTATCCGCGATAAAATTTACACGCGAACGCTACCCGAATTTGTTTTTTTTTAATTAACTTGAAAAAATCACGCTTAGTTTGCATGGATATTTTTTTAAAATTACATTTCCTACGTGCTAACATGTTTCAAGGCATAAGCAGCATTATTTGTAAAAGATATTCATATAGTGACTCTTCTGAGGGTGTACATGGGCGGTGTTGATCACCTACTCTCTGTCTTTCTGGTTGGCATGCTCGTATGCCCATTAATATACTATATAAAAAAAACCTATCCATTCATATTGTTAATATAAACAATCGAGAGCTGAGGAAATGATCACTCGATGCACGGAGGCTTGGGGAAAATGTGAGAAAAATTGACGAAAGACCGAAACCGGAACTACCACTTGTCTAGCTTGTCTGATTCTCTTTCTTTTTCTCGTTGTTAAACCAAACAAACGAATCGAACGAACATCGGCGTTTGATCGGAAAAGAGTTTGCGGTTTCGGCTTTACTTCGAAAGAAAACAACGCTAACGGTTATAGAGAGGAGTAAAGTAGATAATCGAAATTCGTTATAGCCAAAGGCGGTCAGCGTGGGACACTGTTATATGTATATTGTGTGCATGTATATAGTAAGATTTCACCGTAACTTGTATAATGGGTACTGTGAGTTTTTCTATGAGTACCTGAGGTAGGTATTATTGACAGTGAAATTATTTTCCTTCAACTGTCTTGGTTACATTAAAAAAGAAACCTAATGCAATCTAACCATTAATGCTTAATGCTATTATCTAGGCACCGTGTTACCATAAGCGACGATATACGTATCTACTATCGTACAATGACAATAATAAATAAAAAACTATTATTAACTTAAGGATATATACGTCATCTGTTGTATCAGATTTTAATCACACTTGTGTTGAGGCGTGCCCTTCCACAATCTCTTTATTTCAGGACGAGGGTATACCCTCTACGCTAGTCTAATTCTAGTCGTGGTCTGCTAATGACCGTCGTCGTCAACGCGTCGATGATGTCCGGGACCCATGACTTAGATTACACGCTTTCCCGAGGCGTGTGATTTAAGGAATTATATCAGCCGATTCACCTATGATCGGACCGAACCCGATAAACTCTTGGTCCGTCAGCGATGTGCCTCGTAAACAACGAGCCACCACCTCTAATACTGTATTCGCGTATAAATATTATTTAGTTCTGCGTGTTACATACTGCATATATGTGTTTGTGGGAAAATAGATGTACCGCATAAAATAAGTGAATATTACAGTATTCGATGAAGGAACGAAAGATGTTATAATTTTTCTCAAAGTGCACGCCATATTTTTAGTGTTTCTATTTCGATTTTAACCAGATTCTGGGCACTCTATTTATAATTTTATTAAAACAAAAACCGAGACTAGAATTGTTACCATACGTAACCCAATATTACCAGTAAGCAGTAAATGAAAGCATTGAAATATTTTTTCCTTTTCACTCGTAAGAGTAACGAAATAACTCCTTTTAAGACAAAAATAAACTTTAATTATTTTATATGGACGCATGTTTTCATTTGCAGTGTTAATTGCAAAGAGCATTATTTTAATAGGTATTTGATCATTCGATTCAGCTTGTCTTGATTTTGGGCAGAAGACCTATCCAGTAACATCAATTTTATTGTGGGTTTAATTTTCATATACTTTTGCTAGAAGCAAATGTCGATGTGTATTTATTAAACATTCGTCGAAATGTGTTCTGCGGACGTTACCCTCTTAACAATTGACGACAATATTTTCGGCGTGTTTCATTATTTTCGTTCATCAATTTTATTCATATTTTATGCAAATTTGTGTAACCAATAAGCAAATTTCACATATAATAATCAAGAATCACGAAGATTTTAATAATACATTATTTGAAGTAAATAAATAACAGATTTTGTATTTTGTGATGGAATGACTCGTTCCCATATATTTTTAAATATAATAAATACTTGTTTGCAGATAATTAATAATACGCAAAGGAACTAAATATGCCTCAATAAGACAAAGCGCTATTGCTGTGAACGTTTCTAGCGGTTCACTTAATTTTTCATTCAGCAGGAATTAACATTTGAAAATTTTCATATACAAAAAGATAATTTAATTTTCTAAAAACAAAACATGCGTCCCAAAAGTATCAAATTAATATTATAGTATAATTGTGAAACCCACAGTCTGTCGTATTTCATTATAAAAATTTTTACAGTCGTACCCAACATTTTGTTAAGAAATTATAATTTATACGGTTAATTTTGTTGACCACATTTATTCAGAACTAACTAAATTCCTAGTAAATTAAAAACGTTTTACAAAAAATAAATATATACTGTACTAAATAAACATCAAAATTAACTTACACTATTAACAAAAGCTTTATTCTTAGAACGCTTGCCGAAATCGTTCGGTCTTTAGACCTATCACCCTTTCGCGCTCAATAAGTCAATTTGATATCTTCTCGGTGAATGGAAAAAGTTTTAGTGTGGTTGTGTCATAGAACGAAGTTCGGTCGAGTCGGCAGTCATTCTGATGGTAGCTATTAAACACCGAAGTTTCTAATACCTATCGCTGCAGAAACTTGATTATTTCCTCGCATTTGGGCGAGGATATCGGTTCTACTTCTAAAGCTTCAGGACTTATATTAGCGAGTCCATCTCCAATAGATTCAGTACAACTTTTTTCGTACAGAGATCACTGTGTTTCTATACTGGCGACAACTTCCAAAATTCTCTAAGCATCACGTTATCCGTCCAACCTTATTCACGTACATTAAAGTCACCTCTATACTTTAAATACACTACGAGCCACCTCTCGCGTCTTTTACATCAAGAAATCTTTCTCAAACATGATCCTAATGTTGGTCCCTCTCCATTTCGATTCACAGAAAATTAATTTATACGAAAATTAAAATACTTGAGTTTTCATCATACTTACAGTGATAACTTTATCGATGTAACAATATATTTTCCGCGCACGCAATTATCGGATTTGCGTCACATGTTTGCTAGTATTTGTAAATACAAATAAATATTTATGTTTAAAAGATCTCGACGCGTCTAGAAAATTCGATTAAGATGTAGCAAACGAGGGAAATGAATCCGATTCGCACGACACAACACGATAAGGGCGGGGGCGAAGGGCGACGGAGCGGCTCGGCCCACCGCGACACACTCATGCTGACGTCACATCCTCACCCGCCCGCCCACCGGTATTATCGTAGGTGCCCCCGCCTGGCCGAGGACGACCGCTTGGCCGAGCGCGCTCGACGCTGCTCGCGGTGCGGCTCAGAGGCGGCCACGTAGCTACTAAGCTGTTGACTACTAAACTAAAAAACATTTTAATCAATAATTCAAGAATAAATTTATACGTTTTCAACTTATATTGCATGTCTTGAAAACTTACATACGTCATTTCAACTGAAGCAGGAATGGAATATATTAGTTTCTTACACAAACTAAATGACAGTAATGACATTTTAGAACTGAAGTCATTTTGTAAAGTAATATTGATCGTATCGTTTATCTTCTTCGTTTTTTATTAGAATACCGGAATTATATTTATCACTTAATTTTCGTAATAAAATATATAGAATTACTTTACGGTTTTAGGTAGGACCTTTGGAGCTTTCGTTTAAGCGCGAACGGGTCGTTGGAAATTACGGAAGCGTCGTCTCGTCGCGAGATAATTCCTCAACTTAACGTCTCAGTCGTAATACTGGAGGTTCTTCAGCGTAGAATATGTAAATGAAGTAATTAACATGCTATTTAACATAAAAAAGGGTCTTTTTAAAAAAACAGTACAATTGTTAAATGCCTCTCTTCACATTAGAATGATTTCTCGTTTCAACCATTGAACGTCCACGGCTATATAAAAGGCCTCTCCCTTTAAATTTCACCCTTAGACATCGATCAATAACATCTAGGCCTCCCTCGGCAAACGGTGGCCGCGACCATGTCATCGGTCCACCTAGCGGAGGCCCTGTCACGTTACGACAACCGGTTCCAGGTCGCCGCTCGGCACCTTCCCTTTCGGCTCTACGAGCGATGTGGTTCGTCCGTCGCCACTTCCACTTTCTGGTTCTATGAGCTGTGTCGGTCGTTGTGGTTGTTCTGCGGAGTTCCTCGTTTTCAGATTTCATCTCGGACTATAGCTCTTTCCATCGCACGTTGAACGACTCTGCTCTGGTTTAGAACACCGATAGTAAGGGACCACGTCTGTCGTCCGTATTTACATCCGCTCGATGTTTATGATTATGTAGGAACAAAGCCGTGAATCACATGAATACGGTCGGAGTACAGGGCTATTAGGAAAATTACTGTGAATTATTTGCGGAATATCACAGCGTTCAGTAATCAATATTATATCGATACAGGACTTTGACGTTATCGCGTCTCTAATCCTTTATGCGACTGCAGGACTCGATCTTCCTTTCCGTCAAGTTTTAAAATCAATTGGGACGCAAAAATCGGAAGAATTTTCGTAATTCTTCTGGTACTGTCCGATGAATAGGTGTAAGTAAATGGTACAAGTATATTTTTATGCCGACATACAATTACTTCTTTGACAAATAAATTTCTTTGCTTTCACAAAAAAATACACAATTTCGAACGAATTCATATTATTGGAATGATCTTTTAATCGTTAGGGTGAACGAAGCAAACCCTCTCGAAATACTGTCTCATAATCCGTACATTCTTGTACATTTCATGAAAATACCCTATAAGATTTGGAATTTAACATGGGAATTTAAATTCATGTCTATAGATTTGTTGTCTATCATTAATATGTCATTCCGTAACTAAATATTGTAAAAACTATAAAACAACAATGGTTTATAAACTACAATATTATTACATTACTATATTATTACTATCTACCGAAATTACAGAACTAATAAGGCATGATGTGTGGTGTTCTAGTTAAAATAAATATTTCTAGGATGTTTACTGATAAAATATTGCACGATTTTTAGATTATATATAAATAGATAGTAATAATATATGTAGTTTAATGAGTGATAATATTTTTTTTACTTTTAATTGAAATGTTATTATACTACCTCCAGATGTAGGCAATTACAAAAATAATGGGACGTATATCTAAGTTACAAATTATCGAAATGGAAGACCTCTATTTTTTTCTTCAATAATGAAATTATACATGGATTTAATTTTTTTTATGAACGTTGTAATTTGTCTGAAAGTTATTTGTCGAATAAATTATTTTTTTGTATTTAATTCCTATATTCACAGCTCATTCTATTAAACATTCTCTCTTAATAAATATTACTAGGTATTCAATTAATGTGTGAAATTTATCATCATATCACGAAATTATGTAATATCCGTGAATACATTATATAACTTGGATTTAAATATATTGATTGCATACAAGCACTAAAAATATATCATTGGCCAGTGACCATATTTAGGATGCTGTTGGAGCTATCGCGGCCCCGGGTTCCACGGCAGAGACACCGTCCGTCCACATGAGCATCTATCTGCAAACATGTCCCAAGCGCTAATGAAGCTCTGTACGCAAGCGCATCCTGAAAGCATTTTCGTATCAACGCATAAAAAAAATCTCGCAAGCCCTCACAAACCTGTGCTTTTTGCCAGTACAAGACAATGTGACGCTAGATTTCGCCTACGATTTCGCCCGTGTGGACTCACAGTTAATCCCTTCACCTTACAATAACGTATGACCTCTCTTTTGATTATGAGCCCGATCTCGGTTCTATTCTCAATCTGGGTCTAGCCCTCTGTTTCGATTATGAGCGCGATCTCGGTTCTATTCTCGATCTCGGTCTAGGCCTCTGTTTCGTTTATGAGCGCGATCTCGGTTCTATTCTCGATCTCGGTCTGGGCCTCTGTTTCGATTATGAGCGCGATCTCGGTTCTATTCTCGATCTCGGTCTAGGCCTCTGTTTCGATTATGAGCGATCTCGGTTCTATTCTCGATCTCGGTCTAGGCCTCTGTTTCGTTTATGAGCGCGATCTCGGTTCTATTCTCGATCTCGGTCTGGCCTCTGTTTCGTTTTATGAGCGCGATCTCGGTTCTATTCTCGATCTCGGTCTACCTCTGTTTCGATTATGAGCGCGATCTCGGTTCTATTCTCGATCTCGGTCTAGGCCTCTGTTTCGTTTATGAGCGCGATCTCGGTTCTATTCTCGATCTCGGTCTAGGCCTCTGTTTCGATTATGAGCGCGATCTCGGTTCTATTCTCGATCTCGGTCTAGGCCTCTGTTTCGATTATGAGCGCGATCTCGGTTCTATTCTCGATCTCGGTCTAGGCCTCTGTTTCCGTTTATGAGCGCGATCTCGGTTCTATTCTCGATCTCGGTCTAGGCCTCTCTTTTCGATTATCGATCTCGGTTCTATTCTCGATCTCGGTCCAGGCCTCTGTTTCGTTTTGAGCGCGATCTCGGTTCTATTCTCGATCTCGGTCTAGGCCTCTGTTTCGATTATGAGCGCGATCTCGGTTCTATTCTCGATCTCGGTCTAGGCCTCTGTTTCGATTATGAGCGCGATCTCTGTTCTATTCTCAATCTCGGTCAAGGTATCTCTTTCGATTTAAATGCCAATCTTCACACGCTTTCGATGCCGATCTCTTTTCTGCCGGTCTTTGTCAATCATTATATGGATCACCATGCTGTTTTTCTCGCGTGGAATACTATTCTTTTATACGGCGTAGTACGACTACATTATTATGTCATACAAGTGTAATAATTGCTTTTATGTAAGTCTGTGGTTAAATATACACGTACATAAGTATATATGTAAATACACAAACATACATATATGATGCATGTCTGTTTGTCTGTTACCTTGTAATTTCAAGACGTAAAACTATCCATCACACACTCAAAGGTAGAACTTACATTTAAAGATGTAATTTAATAATTACGTACCGATGAATGGTAAAACTACTCAACAGATTGACATGAAATTTTGTGCGTATAAAAAATATGCAAAAAAATTATCTAATGTACATAAACCAGACACATTGCACCTTTCCATTAGTGAAAGTGTACCTCACTTACAAATAATTAAATACCTTCTGTAATATTAGTATTGTAGATAAGTTAAGTATAGAGTGAATCTCCCGTGTTGTTTGAGACAAGATAGTTATTCTAAAATTGCTTATATTGTGAAATAAAGTAATTAGTCAGTCGATATTACACCTCTGAACCATAATTTTCAAATTTATTATTTGCCGGTTCTCAACGAAAAATATCCATTTTATAAGGATATTATCTATTCACCATCTCTTCATATTTACATGAATTTAATTATTTCATGCATACTACTTTGTTCAGCCGTTCGAGTTGAACTTAAGATTTAGTAAAGGCAAAATATAAATATTTTCATAACTACACACATATCGTTATGAACATCGTTATTATCACAACACAGACATACTTAAAACCAGTCCATCTATTTTAAATTTAATGGAATAGAAATACAAGACTCAACATCCCGTCGCTTTCATCTGCGTCAGCATTATACAAGACTCAACATCCCGTCGCTTTCATCTGCGTCAGCATTTTACTCTATTTCATTTCCGATTAGTGTCATGTACTCGCAGCGGTCGGAGGTCCGCGCCTGCATTGGAACGTTTACTAGACGCGTGATTTATCTGAATGAATTTCCTTTAGTATTATAAAATGCAAATTGACATCGTATTGCAGATGGGGATATCTAAATGATTCCATTTATATAGTTTTTTATTTGTAGTACACAAAATAAGACAAAACATGCACGCATCCAGAGCGCCATTACTACTAACACCTTTTTGTAGCACATTGCGTTCTATATATTATAGAATAGAATGAATTTGGTTTAAGAAGGTTTGACATTGGCTTTCTATTTGCGACACAAATCGTGTGTCATTACTTTTTATAGACAGAATGTTGCGATTATTTTAACTTCACACAATTTACTAAGTGGAACAGACGCATTTGGCAAGTGTCATTGCAGGTTCAAAGACTATGGGATGTTGAAGTTGTCGTGTATGGTATATTTAATTGATTAACGGTTTTTTAATAATCTTTTCAAGCTACTATCTTCTGACTAGCAGTTCGTTAATATTATTTTTGATGATTTTTACATTCTTCATCTTGACAATGGCTAGGATACATATTACATAGTCAACGTAAAAATTGCTGTCTATTAATTCACCTTTGAACAATAAAGTGGAGTTTGCCAACAGCCGATATGATTACTTTCCGAAAGAAACTATCATAACTCTGCAACACTGTAACTGCACAAAATATAAAGGAAAATTATATAAAAAAAAGTCTTCAATTTTTAATTTTTTCCTTTTTGTTGATCAGTACTAAATAAATAAAATTTACACAAATACAAAGGTGGCTGGATACCCTCATCAGACTGCGTATATTTATATCGCACCAGCTGAACTCTGTCTGGCGACGCAGGAGCTATTTGTGACAATGAAAAAAACAGCCCACGCGGTGGTGCGGCCCACGTTCACAACATTTTACCGTGAAAGTGCTACTACTACTATACTATTAATAGCAAGTTAATTTTAAATGAAACGGGTGTTACATCGCTTTCTATATATCTGAAAAATTCGATGTAAAATATTGTTTAAACATTGCAATACTACGTCAAACATGACCGAATTCAATCGACCAAATATAATTAATCGGTTTATTATCGTAGGTATACGTTTTGTAGTAATTGATAAAATTTCATTATGATGTTTTGAATCAATTTGACCCATTTCATCGATAAATGCAACGACAGAATATAACTAGCCGCGACATGAGTATACCTTCGCTGCTTGTCCATCTCGCAAATTATAGTAAAAATACTCGTTAATACTGTTTTACATGTACTTAATAAAAATAATACCGACATTAGTGTTGAGTGAGTCAAAATGAAATTCAAAGGACTTTAATTCGACTGACGTTCCCTGAACGAAATAGTTACGTTCTATAGCGGCTGTCGTGGAACGAATAACAAAATGAAACTGTTATCGTGACACGTTATCGTATCGGCTGACGTGTTAATAAATATCACGTTATTAAGCTGCAACGGTGATGTCATCGAAAGCCAAATTAACGCTATTTTTGGTAAATATAAGACTTTGTAATGTAGAGGACACGATGTCTCTAACTCACTTCTGTACTACAGATGATATTTAAATGTAAACTCGATAACAGAAAAAAAAGATGATAAGTTTTCATCGAATAATTAAAATATGTATACAGTGATACAACACTCCCGCTTTGTTTGTAACTTACCGATAAATAGTAATCATTGTTCGATTATAAATAACGCATACTCGCATAATATCATTTACGTAATGCGAATAATTTCGTACTTACGTATATAAAGATTAACTAAAGATCACGAAACGTGTACATTTTGGTAAATAGACAACATCAACTCTTCCAAACGACATCCAGTAAACATGTCTGTCAGCATTAGTTACTGCATGATTTTTTTTCCTTTAGTAATCAAAGCCAAAGGTTAAATTCGTGTTTTTCACGAAAAAAACATCGTATTGTCTTCAGGTCGCAGACGATAAAAAAAAATTTGCATTACAAATTAGACGATCGAAGGAAAGATTTTGTAGAACCCCTTGTATAACTCAAATGAATTTCTTATGTTTATATATACTCAATATTTATTTAAAACACTATTTTATTGACTTCTGAAGCGGTTTTAATTAAATTAAAGACCCTTTTATGTTTGATCTGTTCCACCGCTTTTTTATTTATTTTTATGCTTTAGTCTTTCAATTTTATGTCAATTTAAGGGAAGTTTTATAACTTCTATTTGTCCACAGTCCACCTTAACTTGAGAGGGTAAAAGTAATTTTTGTTCTGAAACAAAAGGACCTTTACCAAAGACGAATTTATGTTTATAAAAATGTGAACAACGGTTGACCTTCCTGGCCAGCCTCAAAAGGTCCCGCATGTTTTTCAGCAATATTATTTTTGATTGTCGTTGAACAAAACATTCCGAAAAAACCAGAACTATTTAATAATATCTCTCTAAATTATGTATCTCTGTAATATATCATATAATGTACGTATCCTTGCAATGCCTTCTTCAGATCACAATCACCTTTATAAGAAGGATCGGTATCAAGTTCGTCTTACTTTGAAAGTTTAGGGAATTCCGCTAGAAAGCGGCTTAAGCCATACAATTGATATTCACTCGTTGAAGCCGTGGGCTCGTGGTCATATTTTATGCGTGAAATAAAATACAAAGAGGATAATTTTTGTATTTAACCTACTTTGAGTACATAAAATTTAAAATTGACCTTTTTCTTTATTTGATCCGAATTTTATCGTACACCGCTGTCAAGTAAATTAAACGTAATACTTTGAGCACACTTCGTTTAATATTAACAGCCATGCAGCTTAGAATCCATATGAATAAACCTACTTAATGAATAAATCCGCTTTTATTACGTCTTAATTATCCTTTCTGTTAAAGGTTTATACATTGTATCTAATGTTGCTATTAATAATAAATGACAATTTCTAGCCTTAAAACGAAAATATTTTAGTAACGTTCCTAAAATATACAACAAGTTACCCTATCTCTGTTTATCTGCATTCAATAGAAGGTCCCTTAATGCGACCAATAATTTTAGTACAAACGAAAACAAGCAGTTGGGTAGAGAGCAGTAAGATGTATGTGAATACAAACGTGTATATACTTAGCTTTATGAAAACCTCGGTCTTAGCCAGGATCCTGGTCCTTGACTAATTCCGATTTTGACCCGATATTTTTTTTTCCCTTTCGCTCTTTCTCTCTCGACCTCCTTCGCTCTTGCTCCCGCTCTCGCTTTCCTTCTTATTCATCTTCTCACCCTTTTACTCCACACCGTCCTCCCGTTTTTACCTTATCTCTCTCACAATTCTTATTTATTTTTCTCTTTCTCTGCAAATAAAGCAAACAAATAAGATGGTCGAAAAGTAAAAAATATTTGAAAATTAGTTTTTATGTTACTTATCAATTTAGTAGCATAATACAAAGCTCGTATCTATAAGCAGACAGACAAGTAGGTAATGACCTACAATTTGTAAAGACACAGTACAAATAGGCAATAATTTATATTTTAGAAATATTCTACCAGTATACTAAATTTTATCAATATCCACGTCTGCCTTTCGCTAAGAACCTGGGGTGAAAGTTCATGTAAGTATTAATGATTAGCATGTATGATATTGTCATTTCATGCATGCCAACCTAAAGATATAGGACATACACACAGACACCCACACATTAAAATTTTCTCTGCATTGCTATCGCTACGTACCGCACCAACGTTACGTAGCAATTATATTCCGACGTGATGTACAACAATTTTTAATAATAAATAAATAATAATTGAACCACTGAACTGATTTTAAGAGATACTTCACTAATAAAAAATTACCTGAGTTAAATACATTAACATTTCGCTATGGCTTCATCTGCATATTTCTACCAACATGAGTTCTAAATATTCTTTTTTTAATAGAAAGCTGCACTGTCATTGAGTAATATAGCATAAATTTAATTTGGTATTAGCATTTACCCCGACTTCGTCCAGATTGAAACTGAACAAACCTATTACGTATCGTTCAAATCAATACATAAATAAAGAAGTTATTTGTCAACATATCTAAATACGGCGTGTGTGCGTATGTGCGTGCGTGTGTGTGTGTGTGTGTGTGTGCGCGCGTGTGCGTGTGTATGCGTGTGCGTAAGCGCGTGCGTATGCGTGTGTGCATGCGTGTGCGTTTGCATTTGCGTGTGCGTGAGTGTGTGTGCGTGTGTTTGTGGCGTGTTTTGTAGAATATTTCTAAAACTACTTACTCTATCGATGAATTCCATAATCTTACTAGCTCTTTTGCTTAGAAAGAAATGTCGATCATTGCAAACTTTTTCAAAATCGGAGGGTTGGTTCGTCGAGGAAAAAATCGCAAACGAGATTTTTGTCTATCTAATCTCTAAAGTTCCTGTTGGATTGATATTTGGTGTTGGTCTACTTTCTTCGCTTAAAAACTGCTTTCATTCAGATCAGATCGGATTCACTGAAATCAGATCAAAATCTAACTACGCGTTCGAAGATATCACAGTTAAGAAATAAAAAAAAAGTTTCCAATAAATAAAGTTAGATGTTTAAACTCAAAGAGTTGAAACGTATTAAAATTATATTTATGAGCTGGAGGAGCTAGAAAAATGCACAAAAATTGACCTTTTGTACTCAAACTCAATAATTTATTTCTAAGTATATGAACACTAAGCTTGAGAGTGGCAAGTTTCAGGAATGAACCACTTAGGAAAAATCTATAAAGTCAACCATTTTTAGAATGTTTCAGCTCGAAAAGTTTAAAGATAACTCAACTAGCTTTTAGTCAGTGTTTTATTCACCCGTACACATAACAATTTGTAAAAGATTCAAGCGAAAGGTCAGGACTGTAAACTAAGGGGGCAATAAATAACGACTGTTATCATGGTATGTCACTTAGCAAATGGTTTAATTGCGATTAGTTAAAAACTCAAAAAGCCAATCAGAATTCTAATTTAGTACCTTCGAGATTCGAAACACGCGCCGATAACGCAGTCAGCTACATTAATCCTTTTTCAAGGGAACGATTGATCACTGAGGTATATATATATATATATATATATATATATATATGCCCATATATACGTTTGCAAATATTTTTAACGTTTGACACGGTGTAATAAATATACGGATCCTTTGATGTATTCTCTCAATTGGGTCACGTTATTCTATTTCGATAAAGTTGCTTCGTTAACTGTCGATCTCTTTCATTCCCCGTATCCGCGTCCTGCTCAACACAACAACTCCAAGGGCTTCATCGAATACGACGAGGACCTTGGAGTTGTTTTAATGTATGTTTTGTTTAACTCATTGTTGTCGGTCCTTCCTTAAATACATTTTATATCGTGCTTATGAGCACATCATGAATTAACGTATGCGCCATTCGATGGAGTCGAATGGCATGTTTAATATATATTTTTCGATGGGCGTTGTATCATGTCTTTTCAGTGCATGATTTTTATGGTCTAACGGCGAAGTAAATGAAGCGAACGAAATGAATAAGCAACTAAAGAAGAACCTTTTTCTTAGTTACTTATTCGTTTTGCTTTGTTGATATTTAACAATTCCAAAAGCAAAGTACACGCGTCCGGGTGAAAATTGTGGGCTTCGTTTTATGTTTACTTTACCACGGAGACTGATTGACGTTATCAAAGCGGAGCTCTCACAGCGGACAGTGGTTACGCAGTGATTCAGAAACTCATTATTGTTATTGAAACAATAGCAAAGAGTTTTTATTTACCTGACCAAATAAGATTTTACGTAAATATAAACCTTAATTTGGTCATAAATAAGTCAATTTTAAGTTGACGAATTAGAAATTTCGGTGGTAGAGATGGTGATTTTTCTCAGAAATTACAAAGCGTGTGAAAGTAATCTTTGGTGGCCCAATTCGTCATGATATTGACTTTTATTTCTCAGTTGCAGTTACATAATTTATTAATTTTTATAACAGAAAAAAATACCAACGATAGGTTTTTTAAAACAGAAATTTACATTTTCAATGCAAATCGAACCGATTTAAGCCTCTAAATTTTCTATCTTAATTAATGCATAATAACACTTCAAAACGTGAATTGAATTTTTTGTGATTGATCCTAGTTTTTATTTTAAAATAAAATAACTGTTATATTGCATACGACCTCTAAAAATAAGCAAACACGCTAAGTGTAGTATATAATCTGCGGTGTGCGCGGGTTGCGGGGCGCTATGCTACGTTTATTAATAGTTTACCACTGCGTCATCTTAACTATCAATACTTTGTGAATTCGACATATTATGCATATTTTCATGATCATAGTATAATGAAACAAGTCCAACGCGATTCATTCGAACACACACACAAACGCAAATAGAATTCTCGGTACATTCCGGCACACATGCTGACGTTTCAGCAATTAGACGAGGTCGTTGGAAGACGAGTAAAAGAAGGTTTTTTTTTTTTTATTTTGTGTTTATTCGTATATCATAAGAATGTCTTAACAATATAGTCTGTTTCGTTCGATGTACAGTTTATATCAAATTTAAGCTTACATTTTGGTTGAAATGTAAGATTGCTCCGATATAAATATACTAGCGGTCACCCGCCACTTTGCTGATCGTTATAGGTTATGAAAATACTTTCGATGTGATAAGGAATAGAAGTAACTCTCTGTAAGTAACTCTCTCTTCTGCTAACTTGCCAAATGACCAGAATGCATAGAATATTGCCATCAGCCACCGGAACAAAACCTTAAACAAACATGAACTAAACGAAAATAGAAACAAAATATTCCTCAACCCGACTTGTCCTCGTGGGGATTCAGACTGCAATCCTCCACCAAATACAGAAACAGATCAAGATATAAAACAAACCCTCAATATCTGCACTTATAATGTGAGAACACTGGCATCAACAAAACGATTCCTTGAATTAACAAATGCTCTAAGTAATATTAACTGGGACATTCTAAGTCTCGCAGAAATCCGAAAAATGGGATGCAAGATCAAAGAATACAGCGACCTTATCTTCTGTTATATTGGTGAAACTAAAGAATTACATGGAGTGGGATTTATAATCAAGAAAAAATATAAAAACAACATCACCAACTTCATTGGAATATCTGAAAGAGTAGCACTTCTACAGTTAAAATTTGAATGCTTCTTCTTATCAATAATTCAAGCATATGCACCGACACAGAGATCAACAGATGAAGAAATTGAAAATTTTTACAAAGACATTGAGTACGCTCACACCAAGACGGAAAGAAAGGTCATAATAATGGGAGATTTTAATGCAAAAATAGGATGTCCAAAAACAAACGATTACCCAGTAATGGGGAAATATGATTACGGAGTATGTAACGAAAGAGGTCAGCGTCTTTTAAGTTATGGTTACCAATATAAATTGTCAATAATGAACTCGTTCTTCAAAAAGAAAGGGAGCCGCAGGTGGACATGGATATCACCCAACCAAAAAAGTTATAACGAAATAGACTTTATAATGACTAACCACCACAAACTTATAACTAATGTTGAGGTACTAAGTAAATTTAAATTTTCTTCCGATCACAGGCTGGTGAGAGCAACATTGCTTTTAAGGCGCCGAGTGAAGAGCAGAAAAACCTACACAACACCACTTAATATTCCCAAAACAGAAACAGAAATTAAAAACTACATTGAAAATCTACAAACTCACACAGAAAATATAGAAACAGGATGTACTAATATACAAGCATACTACGATATCCTAGAGAAAGGCATAACAGACAGCCTAAAATTCAAAAACAATACACATCCCCATGAACACAATATTTACTCTAAAGACACTATCCAACTTATAAAAGGCGCACGGAACTAATACATACAAAGAATAAAACTAAAGATATAAAAAAAGAACTTAGCAGAATATATAAAGAGACTAACAGGTCCATCCGCAAGGACTACAAAAACCACAGATATGAGATTATTTCAAGAAACATCACGAATTTTAGAAGTGACAAAAAAGCATACAAAGTATTAACAACACACAAGTTATGGATTCAAAAACTTGAGAATAACTCGGCAGAAACAAAATGTAGAAAATATGTAATAAACCATGCTACAAACTTCTATAAAAACTTATATAGGAAGCAAAATAACTCTGCAAATAAAGTGAAAATAACCCACATGAACAAAACGGACAGTATCAAAAAAATTGAAGACTCCGAAGTCTACGAACAAATAAAAAAGTTGAAAGATGAAAAGAAAACCCGGACCAGATGGATTATGCAATGAGATCCTTAAAATAAGAGCACCTATTCTAACACGCCACTTTACACAACTGTTTAATATGATATTACAAGAAGAAAAAGTACCAAAACAATGGTGTACATCAGGCATAATTCTATTTTTCAAGAAAGGAAGCCCCTTAGATATAGGGAATTACAGACCCATAAGCCTGCTGGCAAGTATATATAAATTATTTTCATCTACTATTTTAAAGAGAATATCCAATGACATTGTTAAGAAACAACCAAAGGAAGAAGCAGGATTTACATCAGACTTTAGCACAATGGACCACATACAGACATTAGAACAAATTATAGAAAAATACAGAGAATACAATAGATCTCTGTATGTGGCCTTCATTGATTACAGCAAAGCTTTTGACACCATCAGCCACTGTTCAATCTGGAACACACTACAATCAAATATTAACTACAAATACATCAATATCTTGAAATATACCTGTACAAAAGTACAAGTAGAGTCAAATTAGAGACTAGAGGAGATGAAATAAACATAGAACGAGGAGTTAAACAGGGAGACCCTCTTTCTCTGAAGATTTTTGTAGCAGTACTTGAGAATATTTTCCAAAAACTAGACTGGAAAAAAAAGGGTGTGTACATAAATGGACAATACCTAAATCAGCTGAGGTTCGCTGATGATATTGTTATAATTGTAGAAACTGCCAAAGACTCAGAAGAAATGATGAACTCACTAGACTGCGAAAGCTCCAAAATCGGCCTTGAAATAAATGTAAATAAAATTAAAATACTTACCAACAATCGGGAACGCCCGATAGGAATAAAAGGTAACAATATAGAATACGTCAGCGAATACATCTACTTAGGGAAGCAAATCTCATTTAAAACGTCAAGTAACGAAGAACAAGTAATAAGAAGAATCAATACGACTTGGAAGAAATTTTGATCACTAAGAGAAATCCTAAAAGGGAACTACAGCTTGTACATGAAAAGAACAATATATGAAACATGTCTACTACCCTGTTTGCTGTATGGCTGCCAAACTTGGACATTTACTAATAAAATAAAACAAAAAATTAAATGCAGTCAAACAACAATAGAAAGGAGTATGCTGAAAATCAGAAGAATACAAAAAATTAAGAGCGAACATATTCGTCAAAAAACTAAACTCACAGATGCTCTAAGGCACGTACTCTCACTTAAGTGGAGATGGGCCGGACACATCTCGAGATACACAGACAGAAGGTGGACCATTGAAGCCACACGATGGAAAGGTCCAATAGGGAAAAGGAATGTTGGTCGACAATTAAGACGGTGGGCTGAGGACATAATACACGTCGTAGAAAACGACTGGATAAAGTCAGGCAAGGACAGGCAGTCATGAAAAAGGATGGAGGAGGCCTTTACCCAAACAGGGGTCCAAACCTTATAAATAATACTAACATTAACTAATTAATTATAAGTAATCTTGTTTTAATTTTTAAGTACTAACTTACTAACAAATATCGTAGATTGAAATTTGGATTAAATGGCTTTTATTTTATTTATTTATTTATTTATAGGTTATGAAAAATAATACAAAGAATGATGAAAGGAGTAAGGGTATAAAATAATGAAAAACATAATACCATTTACGGACGATTGCGCGTCCAGTAATTTTCAACTGATGCTCGGACATATAAAAAGTTTAAATCAGTAAAATAAATTAATTCGAAACACGGAAGTTGCTGTCTCAAGATCGTGTTGGCGCTTGCGCAGATGAATCTGCGCACTAATGAGACTACTTGACTGACATAACACCATTGAAACATAAACATCCTTGTCATAGATTGTACTTACCTGAAACAAGTCACAAAAAAATCCATTTAAATACAATTTTTTTGCTTTAATTATTAAAGTGAACGTAATAACATTAAATAAAAACACATCCTAAAATAAACGCATGTTTAATAATCTGTCTTATAAATTAAGCTTACTAAACTTTTAAAGGACGATGTACCTTCGCTTTATCATTTGCTTGCTATTATTTACAAATTATTCCAAGTCACATTTATGAACTATAATAACGGAATTTAGTGTAAGCTTAATTAAATAGTTATCTGATATGCGACAACCCTATTACATGCGTAAGCGTCGAGTAAGAATTATCGGGCGTTATTAACAATTGCTAATGAGGACATCGCAAAGATGTTGCACAGGTCCGTGTCAATGCGTTGTATGTATCGGAGCGGGTCAGGCGGCGCGTGGCCTCACGATACTAATTATAAGGAAATACCGGTTCGAGATGCTTTATTCTTATATTCGTTATTAATCACGTTACGTACGCTCGTGACCTCGTATTTGGTATAATTATTTATTATTGGTCACATGGAACGTAGGGTAATGTCTTAATGAGGTTGGTAAAGCGTAAATGACGAAAAGTGTCTATACAAAATTTCGTATAGATATTATAACAAACCCTTTGTTTTTATTTTTGTGAAATCAATTCGGATTCTATATTCACTTGTATATTAGTTTTTATAGTAGTTTTGAATCCCCAGACAGCTTGTTCTGATGATTTTCATAAAAATGCTAATGTGTGTGCGTGTGTGCGTGAATGCGTACGTGCCTGCGTGCGTGCGTGCGTGCGTGTGCTTGTGATTGTGTATGTAGTAAATAGTAAAAGGTCGACGATTCATTTGATCGATAGACATCACAAACGAACTATTCCAAAAAAGCCTTTTATTCCAAATTCAAATTATCTTTAATTAATAATAGGTGGTAATACCTACAACATTTGAAATAGGTTGTAAGGTATTAAGAACACACAGTATTAAAAATTTTATCACTTTTAAAATTACCACTGGTTCGTAAGGTAGTTATCGCTCAAAAAGAAACGAGTAAGAAATAAAATTATTATATAAAAAAAAAAAGTTTAAAGGAAATAGAGCTATTTATGTTCATTCATCCTCTAAATGTCCGGAATTGTATAACATCAACTCTCTTTTGCAAAGTGTTATCTTAATAAATATATAAAATTTTTGTAAGGATATATTCTGCATATCGTCAGAAATATCATTGAACATGCGCACACAAATGCGCATCTTATATTTTCGACTAACATGTAAACACAGTTTGTTTTTATTTCTGTTACTACAATGGCACAGTTGAGATTTTAATTTCCTTGCAGTTAGTTTTATAAGAGATGCTCGAGGACCGAGTTTATAAGTCACGCGAATGGCTCCCTTTTTCAGCACAAAAATCTATGAACATCCGCAGTATGTCCTAAAACAAGAGCCGTATGACATCAATCTACGGAACTACACAAAAAAAGCATCTTTGGTAGCCTGGATATGGGCTAAGTTTCTTATATTTTCAGATGAATATACAGCATCTTTTAAATCACACTTTTATACAAAATAACTTAAATTTTCGAAAAAATTGGAAATGTAATTTATTTTTACGTTTCGAAACTGTGACGAGCAAAAATGTTTTATTTCTGAGCTCCTTAAGTTCAAAAACAGCAGGAAGTCTTGGGGCTGACCTGCGAGGTCAACCGCTGCACACATTTTTTTGTTTGCATTCATCGAAATCATGTTATTGAAGTTTATAAAGATATAGGCTCCATATAATAACTGTTTCCACTTGAAATTACTTGAAAAATATTACCGATTTCGACAACGCGGAAGGCAAAACAACTTTAGGAAGCACTTAAATTGAAGTACTGGAAAGTAGAACCGATAATCATTTCAATATATACGGTGAAGCGCTCGCCCACTTCGAGAAGGACAAGCAGGTGCCAACTGCTTGTGTGTTTGGCAAGTAACCACCTTCTGCAATGTGGTAATAATAATTACTTCGAATTTGGATTCATATACACTTCAATGATTGATCAATTTTAACCGATCGTATAATCAATTTGTTTTAGGGTCATTATTTATTAATGTTAGAAGCATTATAAGACGCTACAACTTACATGTATAACCATACATTTGAATTGATGTATTTCTGGGTGGAATACACCAATTCCAATGGTGGAATTTACTAACAACTTTTTCTTCAGCATACATCTAAGAATGTTAAATAGCAAACACCACAATGAAAAAATACTCCAAAAAATCAAATTCAGTACCATTTATCTTCAATATTTTCTTTTTGAGATGCATGTAACATCTCCAGCGTTAATTGACAGGTTCGGATAATGTTTTTTTAATGTAAAAAGGGAGTTCTCTCATTTACGTCATCCAAATTTCGGTTATATAAGATTAACGTTCTGGAAAATTCGTCCACAAAAATAACTTTTTCCATAGATTATTATTGATATTATTTTTTTTGTGATTGACGTTAAATGAATTTCATTCGGATTGTAACATTTCCACCGCACCGCTATTTAAATATTCTGCACACCTAAATTGATCTGTCAGAGATTCGATACTGAATTCAAATAATTTCTAATCGACAATGAGTTCCTGCAGTACTTAAGCTAGGTACACTAGGATTCGCTGACCTTAACATAATGTGGATTTACCGTACATTAATCAAATCATTATTCATACAATACTGGTTCTCCAAACAAGTAATAAAAACCTTATGATTAAATAAACTTAGTAGTAATATCATAACAAGCTGTTGCTAATCTTAGTATATTTAAATAGTACGTACGACACGAAGCGTTAATTGGTCAAAGGATTTTAATTTATATAATTTTGCGTGAAATGAGAAAATTGCGTGATATTTGCGAACGTCAGAATCGTTGTTTGGCTTACATTGACGCATTAAATGCGCTTTATGTACCTTTGGCATGAACCGATAAAGCATTCGAGATGGATGTATAGAAAACACACTGACAATACGAACGGGCGAAGCAATGCACGACGCGGGCCACTTACATTTAAAGAGGTTTCACACAACCTCCACGACGTGAATCCGACGAAATTGACAGCGAAGTGGCTGCCGACGGAGTTTGCATGTGTGCAGGCGTCGCATTTATAGGGAGCTGACTTGATATGGAGGACTGCTTGGCAATGCTCCGTCCGCCTATTTTTTCATATCTACGGCATTCGGTGCATGATTTCAAACGTTAGAACATTACCTACATATAATTCTTACATTTACATTACATTACAATACGACTTGATACTTTACTGATATACTTGATAGTATGACTGTTAGAATTATGCATTAATTAAAGTTTCTATACATTGAACACAATCACATATAAATGATGTATCTATACGAGTCTTGACATTAATGTTTCCAGTCATCGCTATCGGTATCTTTGCAGTAATTACATAGAACTACAATCACAACGAGTTTTGTTGATGAAAATATTTATGATTGTGTAATTAATAAATTACACAACATTCAATACATTTAACTACAATGTAAAATATGTTTACTGTAAAAGAGATTGCAAAGAAATATGCATATCGTATAGTCGGTTATTACTTTATCCCTTAACGTCAAAAATACTTAAAAAAATTTAAAAAACTAATGAGGTGCATTTTGGGACTCCCGGTTGGAATGAAGTTCCTTTCGTTATGCATAAATGTATTTTACGAATCGAATATAGTAATAACAATGAAACTACTTAAAACGTTTGAAAGTAATAAAATAATTTATACATAAAGGGCACTGCTTCAAAAATAATGTTCTTTTTTTTCTATAGCCGAACATTTTTTTTTTCCCTCTCGCGACGAGGAGGAGGTAAAAAATGCATAACGCACACCCTCGCGCCCGTGCGCGTGGGTAGTGAGGGACAGAAACCCACAAAAGAAGTCGCCCTGAAGATGGAATGACGGGTCGGTCGATGCTGTGTAGTAGGAATACTATAATAGCTTCACCGAACGCGGCCGGACGACACGCGGGTGCCGACGGCGCTTGACATGCCCTATGGACGACTCCTTAAGGGAATCGTCTCGACATAGGATGTCACTGGAAACCGACACGGGTCGGTTATAGCCGAACATTTATACAATAGAGGGCATTTCTCCAAAATTTATCAAAATACAATTCATTGCTTTACTTATCATTTTAATAATAAAGAAAAAGTGATACAATTTGCATGCATAAAAAACATAAAATATTCAAACATTATTTCTTTGTTAAAAAAAATTCTGAGAGAACTTAATGATATTTGACTTCTTAGAAATATTTTCATTTCAATTCAAAATGTATTTCCTTTCGCAGAGATATTTCTTTGTGTTTGTAAAAAAAAATGTTCCAGCAAATAATATTTTTTTGTAGGTCTTCAAAAACATTCCGAACTTTTCGAAGTAACGTATTAAAATTATTATACAATAATTGGTGTTATTATAAAAGTATTATCAATTTTACTAAAAATAACAACGAAATCAATTAAAACGTTTGAAAGTAATTAAATAAATAAAAAACAATTGAACGCTAGGACAGATTCGAACTCAGGCATCCAGCGCGCGCAACATAATGTATTCTGACAACAGCTGAGCTAAATCGTACATCTGATTCTTTGGCGAAAATAATTATGGTATATTTCAAACAAACGGTCAGCATTTTTCGTTGCGGTTATACCTTTTTTTTTGTGTAATTCCTATCTGCCAAGCACCTGAGTGTAACGAGCGATAAGGATCTTTATCAAAAATCAGGAGATGACATTCAAAAGTAATTAAGTGTTTTTGAAAATAAAACAGATGTCTATGTAAATGATTTGATTTTTATAAAACACTTTTTATGCATATAATTAAAAAGTGTTTATTAATAAACTATGTGAATGAATCAATTATTTATTAAATTCTAAATTAATAATTAAATAATTAGTAAAGCCAATAATTTTTTTATCGGATTAATATCTATTAAAGATATCGCGCGTACAGACTTATATTAAAGCCAAGCCGATCTCAATTGTTATTTCACTGCCGATTCCGTTCCAATTCAGATTGATTCTAAATCGTCATCAGACAATATCAATTGATTAAATATCCGATTGAATAAGCAACCGTCCCTATCAACCATAAACTTTGTCATATCTTCCGAAAGTTAGATGACGTCACCAATCTCTTATCTTTTTCTGAATTACAAGTTACCCTACCGCCGAATTTCTATTAACTTAAAAACTATATGAACTCCATCTTTAATACACCTGCTTACTTCGTGTATTTACCACTTCTATGTTGACCCCCTTACGACCCTTCTCCTATATCGCTGCATGTCGGTTCGAGCTAATTAATTTCGCCCCTTATAACATTACTCGTGGCTTACCCGTTGACCGTAAGCTCAATGCCGAACGTCGCGCGAGAATAAAACGTAAAGAGGATCCAACAATGGTATAAACATCCCACACCAAAGTTCAAAACGCTCCCGGTCTTATGAAAGGAAATTTAATGTGTCCCTCTCCAACTTAGTCCTAAATAAATCTATTATTTCACAAATAACATTTAATTTTCAATGAGTGCTTGGTATTGCAATAGCCTTTGTTAGGAGACACTCTAGTATTTATTTTGGATATCTGCGACATGTGCCTTCTTATCATGTTCAGATGGTCGTGGGTGTCTTGTATTTGTGTACGAATTAATGAGTCACACAAAACGAGCGCTAGGGGGCCTCACACGAATTTCTGTACAAATGGTATTTATCGCAAACAAAACAGTAACAGTTATAAACATTATTGGGGACTAGTTTAAAACAGATATCTCAATGCTTTAAAATTTCCATTGGACTACCCAAACAACTAACAGTAAAAGCTATTAATGTTTTATTTGTGTTCGTAGATGTGTACGGTTAATACAGTATCGGTAGTTTTAGATTTTTGGAACTGCCCTTTTATTTTTTCAAAAATTATATCTAGTGTTATTGTACGTTGTGAGTGTGGAAATCCTAACCTAACCGCTATAAACCATTAATACTTACAAAAATGCTTAAGTACGACTTAAAGAAAGCTTTTCGTTTTAAAATAATATGTTACAGACTTTACACGTTGAAACAAAACGTGCGCTATCTCTCATAACACTGTCTTTATATTAAGTCACAGTCGATTTTTTCTGTAATTTCGAAAGTTTTGATACAACTTCTTCTATAATGTAATGGAAAAACTTTTACTATGACTTAAGCTAAAAAAAATACACGTTATCTTGTTAGCCTTCATTTCAGATACAGCGATGCCCTTTAATTTCCTGTTTCACTTAATGAAATATTTCGTGAAACTTCATATGAAAAATTGACCAAGACGGTTAACTGTTTTGATATATAAACTAAAGTACCATAACACATAGACAATTGTGAGTAATTTAAAACAATTTTCCTTCATAAATATTATTATATTTACATATAATTCACATTTTAAATTTCTTATATATTATACATGGATTTAAAAAATATTTTCAATCAAAACGCAATAAAAGCGGTTTAAAACTGTGTCATTAATCACATTTTAAAATTTCATTCATTCACGACCAAATAAGAATAAATCGACCACTAATAAAGTTAACAATCGATACCATGTGTTTGTCACAAAATCGAATCCATGGTGTATTATTCTCTGCATGAATTTGATGGAATTTAAATATGGTAAAATTGCAATATTTTAAGTGAAACAATCAAACTCTTATTTGAGAAAACCGGCCAAGATAAACATCGAATATCCGCATCCAACGTATCGTATCGACGAATAAAAACAAATGTGCGTTTGTACTAATTTTATATTAAAAGGTATTACAATGCTTTCATGAATTAAAAAAAAATTTAAAAAAAATGGGTATCTATGTGCACCATCGATTTCTATTATTAGCCATTGAAAATAACAATTATCTAAAAATTTGTATGCGGACTTTTTCAGAATTACTTTCGTTCCATTTATTATCAAGACTTTATTACTATGCTTTTTTCAGGTTCTTAAAATACCTAATTCGAAATTAGTTACATAAATAAACTAGCGACTTTGTACGCTAATAAGCGGCAAATTATGTACCTGAGAAAAAATTTACTTGATAACATACAATTTGCTTTGAAAACTTGATGAAACAGCTCTTCACTTAATGATGTACGTGAAAAGAAACATCCCTAATTTTTATGTATCTGTCCCCAGATTTTTTCACAATTTCAGACACCTGCTTGTATCCTGTCATCAGATTTGATAAAAGAATGAATTTTAAAGCTATGAGGCCGTGACATACGGACAGACGGACGGCTTAAATTATTGGAATGGTTTACTTATAATGGAACATAAAAGATGTTTTTTAGAGATTTTAAATTGAGACATAACCTGAACTACGTTTTATTACGCCGTTTCTATTCGAAAAAAACCAAGTCCATTTCTAGAATAAAAGTGAATGATAGTCTTGCTCCGAGGCCCCGTTCGCATGTTCATAAATTAATTCCTTCACCCGTGACTCTGATCAATGTCACTTTCGATTCGATCCCGTTACGCTCTTAGCCTCGATCCTGATAAAGATGTAGAGTGATCTACATCTTTATCAGAATCGAGATGTGTTGGTGACACCTTGATCTATACCTGAATTTCTGCCCCTCTATCGATTCCAATTTTGTTTCCGCCCTCAAAGGAAATTTAACCAAACTATCGTAAAGGAACGCAATATTTTTATATGTAAAAATACACGTCTAGTCCCCGAATTATTTTATTATTATATTAGCTGTTCTTGAGATTTTGTACGCGTGGAATTTATTTTTTGACATCAACTTATTTTCCATGAGCCGATTTTGACGAAACTAACTTGTATAGAGAACCCCACGAAATATCTTCTGGTACTTTTCAAGATTAGCATGCCCAAACGGACAGACAAAGTTTTTAGAAAAAATCTTGTTGCCTTCTTTTACATTTCTTACAGAACTCGCAACTTTTGTCAAATATTTTCAACATAACCAAACGAAATTACCATTTATCCAAAAGCGATTTTCTTCGAACAAACTCCATATAATGATTTCCTGATCCTGAAATAATACAACCATCGACAAATGGTATAACCTAGACTCGCGCAAAATACTCAAAAGTTTTTTTTTTGGATCCAAAGATTTCAATCAAACAGAAGTGTTTGCTGCTTGAGAAACGCCAAAATACTAATACCAAATAAATTATTATGTAGGTCTAAAGCACTGTCCGCACTGCGAAATAAAATTCGCGAGGAAGTATATCCGTACCGCATCACGGTTCAATTTGCATCAAACCACTGACTTTTTCCGTGTGAATTTTCAAAGCCAGTGCAGCTACTTCCATAAGATTCTATATGTTATATAATTGCGAAGAAAAAATCGCGCGGTGAAATATCGCAGTACGGACAGAGCCTAAAACGTACAAACACTTTGATCTGAAGTTTTCGCGCTGCCCTACTTAGACATCAGCGAGAAATCTTGGAGAGGACTCTCAGGGATCAACTTTATTATTCCCAGATTTTTTTACTAGATTTCTCTTTGTTTCCAACAAGAAAACTTGTGCCACTTCGGAACGTGTTGTACTGCCTGTTACGGTTTTGAATTATCCTTCTATATCGTGGATTCGTATTTTCGTGACCAAGAATTATTTTTAAATGAATTTAAAACTTTTCACCGAGCAAACGCCTTATGAAATATTTCGTTATTAATACATTAAAATTGGCTTATGTATCATTTTTAGTAAAATTGGAAACCACAATTTACCAGTGAAAATATTGCCTCAATATCAATAATCATCAAAAACGAAAAAAATTGAAAAGTTACTTTAATAGTATAACTGTAGGAATGATAAATACGTACACATGATGTTAGGCTAGTTTATAACCAATGGAGCGTAATTTAGAATTTAGATTTTGTCAAATAACGGGCCCTGAGAAATAGGTCCTAATGAAATGGACCAATGTTATATAAAAATCTATAGTAAACTTTCAGTCGTTTGCCTGCTATCAAATCCGCCCAGATTTCTTCCTTTTATTTTAGTCATTTATAGCCAATTTAATTGTCGTCGTAAATTCGCGTTTTAAAAGTTTCCTAAAAAAAACAAACTATAAAATCTTACTAGTTTTTACCTGCGACTTCACCGGTGTATGTGAGACGAATTTCACTTCAAAAAAATTTGAAACTATACCCTGACACATGAAAGTGAGCCGCTATACATCGCAAAGGATATACGACTACAAATCGCATAATGGTCCTGCTAACAATCTCGCTATTAATTCTGATGCTGATGTCACTATTAGTTCTTCTTTCGTCAGCGATTCCACTTTTATATCAATACTATTTCTTTTCTCGATTCCGAGCTAGGCTTTCTTGGTTCGAACCAAGTAGAGAAGTGCTTCAATTCCAGTTTCGTTCTTGCTTTGATTTCGATGTTACTCTTATTTCCCAATTCATCTTAAGGTTCAAATGGGTCAACTTTCTGTTTCGTCACCGATTTGACACTCGGTTACGATTCCAACGCCATTCTCAATCTTGTTATTTCATATTTTTTTTCATACAATATAGAACGATTTGATCAATCACCATGAAATTAATATACAATAAAAACATGTGATTACGCGTATGATAGATCAGTCTGTTTGTCTATATGTTTTTTACGAAATGTTTAAGCCGTCTTCCCAAAACTATGTAAAGTGACATATAAATCCCTCCTTTACATCCGCAACCCAAATTTTTCCTATAGCACTGCTGTGCATTGAACGTTCACACAACCACAAATCGCTCACTATTTTTCAATAATTATTAATTTATATAGCTAAGTAACGCAAGTGTATGTGGTGAGTGTTTTGTGTAAAGCAAACAGCATAGACTCGTCTGTACGTTCATGCACAGAATCGTGCCGGAAACGACGGTGGCCACTGAAAGTGAGTACAAGGGTGAGTTCCTCTCTATCTCATCCACTCTCTTTTTGGCATTGTATGAAGTTTTGGAGATTAGTAAATAAGACAACAATCATCAACCGTCAACATCAGCAATCGGCGCATACACAAACACTTTTGATCGATCATGATGAAAATTGGTGTACCATAAGAACATGTGGTTACATAAATGGTAGGCTATATGCGGTTGAGATACGCTATGGTAACGATAAGGAAAATAATCTTTACTTTCGATTTTTTTTTCGATTGCCATATAATTTATTTTTTATATTGTGTGTGTGTGAAGATACGTGTGTAGGTGTGCATGCGCGAGGCGAGTTCAATTGCGTGTGCGTGTATGCGAATGTCAATTCTATCATGATTATATAGATCTGTTATTTAATCTGTTGACATTTATCTTATTTTTAAGAGAATAAAAAAGGATTGACTTCTGCATGAAACATCTTTATAAAAATTAATGTGCATTTTTAACCGATTTCAAAAAAAAGGACTTGATTTTATCTTCGTTTTAATGCATTTTATGTATAATCAGAGATAACTCCATCAGTTGTGGACCGATTTTGATTTTATTTTGCTTTGAAAGGTACTACTCCGAAGTAGTCCCATAGTCAACCAAGTCAGGATCTAATGATAAAAATTCCAGGAAAAGCGAGGGATACCCTTAAAGCGCGAATGGTGTGTTCGAGCTCCTTTTCTTGTTATTCAAGTATTTGCGTCTGGTAGTTAGGAGTTAAGGGATAACACTGCGATTTGCAGCCAGGAATTGCTCTTCAATGGTTATTAGTAAACCTAGTAGACACAGAATTAAAGTTAATTATTATTAGTCTATATATTTTCATTCAATTATATAATTACAACTTGACGATCTTATTATGAACACACCGTATCGCTTTAGCGAAAACAATAGAAATAGGGTGAAGTAACTTTATATATAATTTGTATAAGAATAATTTCGTTATTGCATTTTAATTAAAAATATTAAGACTTTAGAATGATTACCAGTAATCTAATTGAAAAATAGCTAATTATTTGCTTTTGGAGTCTGTTCAAACAATTAGTTTTAAATAAGTATTTGAGAAAGGTTTTACTTGTCTTTTTGTAAAAGTTATTCGTCTTCTTTACATTTTTAACCATTCATTGAATAAAACCGGCAATATGTTCTTTTGACATACGGGAAGTTTTATGAAAAAAATTTACTAGCAATTAGCCCCAACTTCGTCTGCGTTTTTGTACTATTGAACTGAACTGCTACGGCATGTGCTGTCATATCGTTTGCCTTTGAAAACTATTGGCAAGAAAAAAAACCAGCCTTTGTACCCGACGTAGGAGCTTCTTATAAGTGAAGAACTTTTCAGAATCGGTTTAAAAGTTTTATTCAATAGTACAAACACACAGACGAAATCGGGTACAATTATAAGCCTGTAACCATTCCGCAAGTATAATTCAGAAACTGAAGTTTTATCGCAGTCGGATGAATTGTATGGCAAAGCATAAAATACAAACAAAAAATCAAATATTGGTTTTTATGTTATATTTGCAGTTTACATCAAATGTTTGTTAGATAATATTATTCATTCATGTTTATAATAATTTTATCTCAAATTATTTAGAACATTGTTCTAAATTGTTTGAGATAAAATTATTATCTAGCTTATTTATGCAAGATATTCCTTGCTAGAAGTAACAATGAAATAAGTATCTACAAAGGAAAAGCAAATTCAAAGAGAAGGAATCCATTTCTTTATTAAGGTATTGTCTCTTAAATTTTAATATTTTATTCAAAACAAGGAATATTTCCAATTGGGAAATCTGATATTATCATAATCAAAGAAATTGCATTTTCAATCATTAGTACAAAAACAACTCTTGATTGAAATTGATTTTCATGAAAAGCTCTTTATTTTGATGAAAAAAAAATCGTTTCTTGTGTCCAATTGAACGGTCCTTAATTATTAACGTTGCAATGACATTGTACCTACTGTAAATATTCAAACGAAATTTTTTTCGTTGACATGATTAGGATAAAGCTTACGATTTTTGTATGTATTATATCGCTTCAACAGTGAAACAAGGGTGCTAACATACTTTACGGCGAAAATATATAGCTACAATAATTTTATTAATTATTGATAATGACGAATTGAAATGTAATACAATTACCACCAACAAAGTTTTTACTTCAATTACGAATGTATATCCAAATATCAAATAAATTTTGTATTTTAATGTATTTTGCGAATAATATACCAATTAAATTAGAATAACATACCTACAATATAACGAGTGTTTTCATTTTACTGCATAAAAAATTTGCCCATTTCAGCACTAGTTTTATGTCTAACTGGAAAGTTATACATTTATCATTTTTAGGGTTCCGTAGCCGAAATGGCAAAACCGGAATCCTAATAATTTCATCATGTCCGTCCGTCTGTCCATCCGTATGTCACAGGCATTTTATTCAAAAACTATAAATGGTTTTGTTGAAGTTTGGAATACAAGTATCCTACCAATAATATAAACGCAAAAGTTTGTAAGAATGTATAGATGTATATATGTATGGATGTTTGTATGTTTGGATGTATGTATGAATGTATGTTTGTTACTCTTTCACGCAAAAACTACTGAATGGATTTTAATGAAACTGTACAATAATATAGCTTACACATCAGAATAACACATAGGCTGTTATTTATAAAGATATAGTGTAAATTATCCAAAATATAATGTAAGTAAGTAAGTAAGTAAGACAGATAAGTGGAAAAAATCTGTCATCTGCGAGCTATTCTGGCATGCGCCGCAAAAACCGTTGGAATTACACGTATATAATATATAACGGAAATGTTTATCTTAAATAGTCCAACAAAAAGCCCGCGACAGCATATATCTATCTTTTATGTGTAAGCTATTATCGCCAAAATAGTGAACCATAAATACAATAAAAATTGATAATTTATTACTAACGCACATTTGGTAGTAACAAATTGATCCTTATATCAAAATAAATACTTTTATCGCATCTGGTATTTAAAGTAGAAAAACTTTGTCTTTTACGCTACATCATTTGAACAAATATTTGAATAATTACGACGATAAATAAGCGAGTGCGCTATATTATGGTGCGATCCGGCACCAGGGTCAAACCATAAAGGTAGCAGGCATACATTTGAGCACGCCATGTTTTTCCTGCGGCTAGCTCTACGTGCCTTGCTCACGCATTTCTAAATCGCAAAATCTGCATGTTTATACAGATCGAAATAAATCGTATAACATAATTTATAGGAGTTATTGCAGTAACTACGCAGTTTCGTTACTACAAGAATATTTGTATAACAGAAAAGTAATGAACAGTGAATAAATTTTTTACCTTACGCCTGTGTGAATATAGCGAAACCAAATATTTTGGCCAAAATGGAGAGTGTGTGAAGTTAGTCCTTGCAGAGTTAGGACGGGTAGAGTTAGAAGCTTGGCTCTACATGACATCCGATAACTTTTTGATATTGCGAATCATATGGTCTCGTCTTGGCAATATTTTACCTGAAAATGTTTTTGGTGGGATTTCACTTCTTTTTTCAGTTGCTTATGACAAATATTCTCTTATTTTTTATTTCTTTTCTTGGAGCATTTCTTGCACATCAAATCCAAGAATAAACATTTTCAGATAAAATGAAAATATTTGTGGTAGGATTTGTATTTCACCTATAAGCTCATATTTCTGGAATAACAGTAAAAGTACAGAAGAAATATATGAAAAAAATTTTTAAATATTTGAAATTGAAACCTAAGAAAAATAAATGTCATTCAGATTTTCAGTAAGATACTATTTCAGCTTCAATGAAAAAGGAATCATGAAAGAAAAATTCTGAGGATAGTTCTTAAACATTTGACGTCTAGGCTTCATTAATGTAAATTCAATTTAAATTTAACGTAAATGGTGAAAAATCGACATTAGAGTGATGAAATTGCGAGTACTTTTTGTATGAGAAATATTACACTATATTATCACAGTCTTTAAATTTAAATTTTATAATACATACACTTTAAATATTTGTTAATACTCACTACCTTGTTCACCTGTTTGTTTAAAACTACTAAACCAATCAAGTTTCACAGTTTGTATTCGGTTTACTTCAATTTTATCCCTATTATATAAAAGTATAATATTTTCAATCGGTTTGGTTTTGTCCCATCACAAACAGCCTATGTTTTGCCCACAGCTGCTGTGTGTATGATTTGTGATGGAAGAAAACCAAACAAAAAAACAACATTTCCTTTCTCTATTTTCACTTAATACAATCGGGATAAAAGTTTAGGCGCTTAGGCGCTAACACCAACGCTATCGCAACCGGGCTCGGAATCTAAATCAAGAATAGGATTACGGCTGTGGTCGATACCGAGAACGAAACCGCATTTGATAGAAAGGACATAACTTAATCGGAACCGAGAGACCGAGATCAAGATCTCGATTGGGACCGCCATCGGAAGCAAAGCAAAGCCACGATAGGGACAGTCGGCGAAACCGAGAACGAGATCGGAATCCGGACCGCGATCAAAGTCGATACAGCCTATGACAGCATTATTTCTGTATCCACGTACATATGCCTATACGCACATATGAGCATACGGCTAATTTTTGCTGCTTATTTTTTTTATATTACATCAACATCAATATGAAAAAATGTTAGGGATTACTCCAAGATTTGGTAGTTTAAAAAGTGTCATAAGGTTAAAAATAAAAAGATGTATAATAAGATTGTTTTTTTTTTTAGGATAGTGAAACCTGAACAGTTGTACGTACGAACAAATCGTAGTAAAAAGTATAAGTACTGATCTGTCATAGGTATCGACAGTGTTAGGTACACGTTGGTGACACCGATAACTGTCAAGTTGAATTTTTCAGTTGTGAAGCCTTAAATAAACTAACAATTGTGTTGGAAGGATCTTTAAACTGTTATTTGTTACTCCTAGAAGACCTTAAATTTCAAGATGGGGCTTAAAATGAAAATTTTACAGTCAAATAACAAAAACACATACTACAACGATGTGTATGCGACGATGAGCACTCCGCGCCGGATACGTCAAAACAAGTTACATAATATTCAGTCAGATACTTGAAAACACCGTCAAATAAACGAGGAAAAACCGAACTGCAGTATCTTTAACCGACTTCAAAACAGGTGGAGGTTCTATATTCGCCGAATATTTTTATAAGATCAGATAATTTGCAACGATCCTGGAGTGCAATGCAGGAATAAAATTGCATCTGCTTCTATGACGCGGAGCAGAACAGCTTCTCGGCTTCTTCCAGGTACTCACCGGGGATATTTATATGCGTATAAATTCAGTTGCACGCAGCGAACGAGTTTGTGTTCCGCGCGGCCGACCGTCATTGATCAAGTCACGCTGCCCTAGTGACTGATGGTATGTGAAGGTATGGGCATTAGAAATCTAAACTGTATGAAAAAAAATTATTTCGGTACATTTACAAGCATTACCACATTTTTTTTTGGAAACTTCGACGTAATAATGTTTTCAGTTAGAGAGAAAAGTAACTTAAGTTACCACTAGTGCCCTTTTGCTCGCCGTCTGCCTTATTCCGACGAGCTGAGAAGTGCGCTTCAGCGAGTTGGTTGAAAACCCGAAAACTTAGAAATCGACCGACCCAATCGACGGCCTGGCGAAGCTGATAGTCCAAGAGGGGTTTAATTTCAACCGAAAATGTAGAATCAAATTACTACCAGCGCCACCGGAAAATACGGAATCAAATCTGATTTTGAACGATTTACGTACAACATAAAGTAGATGCGTGCCCAATTATATAAATAATTGTCTTAATTTAAAAGCAAAAGCTAGATTAATTATAAAATCTGGTTATCCTATCACTAAATAAAAATTTAAAGAAAATTAATTTTAGAAAATAAAAATAATTACCGTTTCAAAAACCTATTTAGCAAGAAAAATAGTTTATGATTAAAAATATTAGTAACAGATAATTAAAAATTAATAAGAGACTAAATGATTAAACGTCAAGTGTTTAATCAAAGGAATATCAAATAACGAAATACGAAACACAACTGCGACTGGCATATCTATCTGAGATGACACGAGTGCTCTGAAAACAAATAATTATATTAATTAGTAAGTTTTCGAAAGCAGCTTTCATTTTTTGCCAAAGTTATCATTAAGTAAGGAATTAATTATGTGAAAATTATTTCTTAGTAGGTGACATCGTCTTCGCGTGGCTACAATTGCCACATTAACGATTTTTAGCGTACTTTTAAGTGTAATAAACCAGAAAATGCTTCCGAAATTGCGGTCTTAACTGGACGTCTTTTCTGAAATCTGAACTTTATACGTCACTAACTACGCAATTATATATTTTATTAATCAGATTACGAAAAATTTTATAGAGAAGATTATTTGTATTTATTCTGTTAAAGTGTATTGAAAGGTCACTGCCGTGCTACGAAACATAAGAGGAAGAAATCGATATCTAATTTTCACAATTCCATTTATTCGACTAATATCATATTACGAGAAGCTGCGAAAATCTTGCGTCTGTCACGAAACATTTTTATTCAGCAGTCGTGGGGAGAATCACGGGAAAGAGACTAAAATTTTAAAAAATGTTATTAATTTTGTATTTAATAAAATCTTGACATAAAAAATCTAATACAAAGTACATTACATTAGATATGCAATCACTCGAATCGAAAAGCAAAAAGACAGTAAAAGTTTGTATTTTCGTCTTTCACTTTCTTTATTAGTGTTGTGAAAAAAGAAAACGTATATGCACCCAAAGTTGTAATTATAATTTAAAAAAAAAACATATCGCTACGAATTTTTTAACATTCTATTGCTTTTAATATTCTATTGCTTAAAACTATTTACCATCAAACATACATTTTCTAAACGGCTTTCCGAGAATCCAACAAGTAGGTGTTTGTCGTCCAAACCATACGTAGGTAAATGTTGCTGACCTATGACTTGGTAGCGAACACAGAATGTTTATCGTCATTGTTTTTCTTTTTCTTGAAATAACCTCCATTAGATTAAGCACGTCACATCATATATAACGTTGAAAGAGATAATTTTTTCTGAGTATTGTGTGCATATTGTAATTAGTAAAAAAATATTTTTATCTCCGTTTGAACTGAAACACATATAGTGAGGTCGTAGTTGTTGTATTTATATATATATATATATATATATATATATATATCATTCAAACGGTGAACGAGTAGGCAAGCCATCAGAAAATAGGTGGTCATCGCCGCCTTTGGGCTGACGCAAATCCAGGGAAGCCACCAGCACGTTGCCGGCCTTTTGCCTGTCTGATCGAAGAAGAAACGGGCGAATAGAGAGAAAAGTGTGGTGATAGAGAAGAATTGAGCTACCGGAACTCTTATTGTCGGACGAAATACAATAGCAGAACCACCAGTAGTTTTGATGGTCCAATTTCAATCAATTTTTATTAAATTTAGTAAGAAACCAATTTAACTGATTTTTTTTATATTTTCACCATTTGCTGGTTTGGGAAATAATTTTGACTCCAAACTGTATATCATCTAAATTACATGTTTATGTAGACGAAGTCGCGGGCAAATGCTGATATATCAATAATCTTGAACGTCATATATAAATTATTAAACTGAATTTAAATGTTGAAAACTGAAAATAAAAGTTTCAAAATTTATTCAATGTATTTCATCTTATAAACAGAGTAAACAGACAGAAAAACGACGTATAATTTAAATATAGATAAAAATGGAACTATTGCACTTATAACATATTAAAATGTGCATTTAGTTACCGAGTTATTATTAACATCCATAAACTTTGTTTTTTTTTGTTAGTGTTTTTAGTCACACTCGATATCCTGAAACAATACTTTGTTAAGAAAGTAGAACTCGATACTAAAACATAAAAAATATTCACATTTTTAATTCAGTCTCCCGACAACAATAGGGTTGATTCTGTACGGTGTTAATTAATTTTAATTTATTTTAATTTTAATTAATGTTCCATGGCGAGCGTCAATTCGTACTTAATTAATTTTTAGTCACAATAGAGCAACCAATTTGCCGGAAACTCTCGCTTAAATTTAGAGTATTAAGAGAACAGTCGCGAGTGATAGAAAACGTGTCGAATTTAATATAAAACCTTCAAAGAAAACATATAAATCAACGTTTTTCTTTGTCAATTGGGTGAACACTGATCACTCTGATTCTAGTGTAGTTTTATTTTAGCTCATCGAATAATTCCTCAATAACTAATACGAAGGCAAATGCTTAGAAGCCACATTTTACTAAAAACTATTTTATTTCCACACGGGCGAACTGTGTATCAAGCAAGTAATGACAGTACAATATCTATAAACATCGTTTTAATACAAACTAATTTTAAATGACGTATTACAATTGTGTGTGTGTGTGTGTGTGTGTGATATTTTTTTACAATTTTATAAGATAAAGCAAAACAATTCATAATACGGTAGTCGATTATTGTTTTTCATCGTATGTAGGTATAGCTTATTTATTTAATTAAGAGTGCAGTGATATCATTTTTTAGACTAATGGAAGTACAACTACAATGTGAATGTATTAAAATGTCAATTAAGTATCGAGATCACTTCAGGAAACCGATTTTAATTTCACTTTACGTTATTCGTATCAATAGTTACAGGTTTGCAATATTTCTTCAACAAATACTAGCAAAGAGCAGTTACTGTGTAACCGTCGAGAATTGAAATTAAATTTAGAGAAACTCTTTAATTTCATTTGTATCTTTTTTTTCATCTTTTGATGATTTTATGCTTAATTATTTCTTTAACTCAATAAATAATGATAATAGATATTTGACTCTCAAACACGTTCGTGAATACAAATTAAAATAAATAGAATATAAACAAAATACCTCTGGCGCTAAATAGAACTCTTGAGAAAGTTTATAAATTAATCATTACTTGAAAATATGTGAAACCGTGAAAAATCACAAACAAATTCAAGTCAAGACCGTTCAAATCATACCAAATTTAATAACAATAATAACCCATACTATCATATAGATACGCGGGGGATAAAACATTTCTTATATACTTACTAGCCCGCCCGTTTCGCTGGGTAATTTTTATTTATAAATAAAATAGCGAAGGATTTACGGAATTCAAAAAACGAGTAGTCTAGAACCATCTACAAATCATTCCGCATCGAATGGTCCCAGTCCCATGTCTATACGTTTAGTAATTTTGACGTGATTGGCGAACAAAGACAACCTATTTTCGTTATATATGTATAAGATCTCTAAATTATTATCCGTTTAATTAAAATAATAATTTTAGTATCAGCCAACAGCTTTAACACGATGAAAATATCACTCCTTCGGATGTTCCACTTTTTTCACCAGAGATTCCAATCCCTCCTCCCGTGGCTCAAGAAATGAATGCCGGCCGCGACGGCCGCCGGTCGATACGGTAGTAATTACCGGGGCAGGTGACTTCACCCAGCGCCGTCGGCGCACCGGCCCGTGGTGCTGCCTTTGGGGCGGCCTTCGATTTATAGCTCGTAAAAAGGACCGGAGCGGGGGGCCGAAAGGCCGAACTGAAAGGCCGGCCGCGTCCCGGCGTCGGTCGATTCAGTTCGTGATTCTAAGATTTGGTAAATGTTTGACGTCGGTCGGAAACGATTTAGACGCTATCTGCGAGCGGCGCGGGAGACGAAATATCCCCATTGGCAAATTAAACGTAAAATTTGACACATGATACATGGACCATTTGCCAATTTTTATGCGATTGACTTCTACCATTTGCCTCTTGGCTATTGGTGCAAACCGCCTTTATTTTTACCTGACTGAGGAATGCGCATTTCACATCAGCCTATGTACGTATGCGTGCGTGCTTATGTGTTTATTTGTGTATGTGTGAGTGCGTTCGTGCGTGCGTGCGAGCGTGCGCGCTTGTGTACGGGGTTGCGTACGTGTGTATGTGTGTGTATATGTATGTGCGTATCAATGCATGTATATTTGTATGTATATTTTTTTCCTTTCTAGCGTTCTAAAAACCAAAAGCATAAGCCGATTTTAATGATTCATACGTAATCGATTTAACTTAATCCTTTAAACTTCCTTGAAGAGATGACAGTAATCAAAATTTAAAAACTATCCAATCAAATATGATAAATATTTGCGGTCGGAGGCATCACAATCATGTTTCCTTATTTGCTGCGATTTTAACTACGTGCACGCCTCCGATTAAAAATATTTACCATATTTGATTCAATGATTCTTTAATTACCTTATTTCCATGTTTTCAGTTCAATTTTACGCAGTCAAGTTTTTTTATATTCCCTAAATTATTTCTCTTTAAGTATTCGTTAAGCTACTTCAACATTAAAAAATGATTTTTTTTCTATCCCACCCAAAAAAGAATTAATGTGTATCTAAACTTGACAATACCTTCAAAGCAGCTCAAGCAAGTTTAAATGTAACCGCTGTTGTCTTTCATTTTACGACAAAAATTTTTTGCTATAAAGTCACCTCTTGCGTTTTCTCGACAGCAAAAATTTATGAATTCCTTGTAATGTGCTTTAAAAGTAGGTAGTTATTATCTACAAAAATAGCAACTCTGTTACCTACCTGTTATGTTTTTCTCATTGAAGAATGAATACTGAAAGCCAGCTGCTCGCTCATCGACTGTGAACTCGTCGTGTTTTAAAAAAAACTCGAACTCAAATTAAAGATACGTGCCCTCGTAGCCCTTTTCTTTTCTGCATCGCACTCTGCACTTTACTGCTTTATATAAATTTATTCGCTGTTAACATGAAGTGACGATTTAAAATCAACCTAAAATTAAGTTAAGGTCTCTGTAAATGGTCTGCTATGATTCGAGTACACCGACTAATAACAAATCAAACATGGAAACTATTCAAACTAATTTGTAATGATTTACAATGATGTTACGATTTTAGAATCAACCAACAAAAGATTTAACTTATAATTAAGATGATACAAACTGTAGTACGTTTCCATGGTAACGTATTTATGGGCTGTAGCAGTCCTTCGGCTAAACAAAAAAACGTCATCATCAAATGTTTAATTTGCCAGTCGAGCTGTGCTAAGTAAATCTAAATGACTATTATTTCTCTCCGTTTATTTTGGTGCGGTATTAGATACCTCGATTTAAATTTCCAAGTAGAGAGTCGACTCATATCGAGTACGATAGCGATAATAGAATGTGTAGGTACTTCGTTTTGTGGCCGCCTACCGCTAAATGTATACCAATAATACTCCATTTCAAGAAGTCGTTACAAAACCGCAACTACAACATACATCGCTGGCAGACGCTACGCCGTGTTATTCAAGAATAATACACAGCCTTCAGTGGAAACGTTTACATGAAAACGGGATAGTTGCGAAACGCGTGCACGTACTCGACTGTATGTAGCAAACATTTTGAAATTACGATATGCCTTATCATCGGTATTGACATTATTTTGTAAAATTTGCGTTTCAAATATATATTATGTTTATTAATATTTAAGCCTTTATGAATTTAAAATTAAATATAACATTCAAACATTTATTAAGGTACAAACACAGCAGTGTTTCGACTTGTAAACATTTAAATTCTTAATAACTTCCAGTGCAGCCATTTGCATTTACCGTCAATACGCCATCTGTTCATCGCTATATTTATTCCATTTATTTTTTTATTATATGTTATATTTATCTTTCCTAACGAATATAATCGCTTGTTACCAGTTAATTTTGAGATTTTTTTCTAATCTTATTTATCCTAATATCCCGCACGCACACAATGATAGAGCCTTTATTGATATTTTTATGAACAGCGTAAAGCTTTTGATACGCTTTATCATAAAGGAGGCTATTGAAACATGCGGGTACAAACTACACTATTCGCCAACACAGATAACACAGGAAAATGCGTAGCCGTATATTACGAACATAGATAATTCTACTGAAAAAAATTACCGTTATCTTCAATGTTATGCGAAAAAATCGACGGATATTTTGCAAAGAATTTTTCATACGAATACTCAAAAAAGCTTTGAGTTTCCATAGTTATGCTAAAAGTTTGAGCAACCTAGCAAAGGCGGTCGAAGCTTCTCGATAAACTGACCTCCGGAGGGGGATTTCACACAAAAAAGACATGCTATCTGCACGCTTCCTTTGTTCTGAAATTCTATATTATCATTTTTTTTTCAGTCTCACGTTCAAACGCAAAGTTTCAAGGCCGAATCATGAAAACCTTGCTGCGTCTTCCGTCGGACGCCGCGTCTCTGCAGCAATAAACACATCTTGCAAATTACGCGCAAACACTCGGCCGCAACTATCCACGTAAATTTAGCTCAACGCCGTCACGTCGGACCGTCCCGTCGGATGTACGACAAACGGTCTGAATGACGCCGCGAATTATTGCATAAGCGAACGTCAAAGATTGCAGGCAAATTAATTTGAATGGGCGTCGTCGTCTTAGCGCCAGGTTGACGGTATAACTTCCGTGTGAACGCTCGCGGGCTCAGGGCGGCCACGGGCGGGAGAACGAGCATCTCCCCTATGTAAACGAACTGAATTGCTTTTTAGCGGCCCCTAAACCGAAAAAATATCTTACGGCACCAATTAATGAGCTTAGGTGTGAGATAATTTAGAAAGATAATAATTGGCCAGCGGAAATAACTACTCGGGGATGAGTCCGACATTGGACTGGTTCTCGAGGAGTTCTTTCCGAGGCTCCTTTAGAATATGCATTCTTTATATTTAAACGTCGCTACGCCTTTGGAGAGTAACCGAAGAAAATAAATGTTTTAATTCAAAAAAAAAACGTGTAATAAACATTTGTAAAAATCATGAAATAACTAATTTACCGGTTTCACATATCTAAACTAAGTACTTAAACCACCATGGCCATAGCCGAGGTAAGAAAGCGACTACAAATTCGTTAAGTATGAAATTTTCTGCTAAAGAAAATATCTTCAATGTTAAGTGCTAGTTAACATTATGTCAAGTACCATCGGATATCCTCCAATATTTTGTACTTATTACGTGCAAACAACAAAAAAAACAAAGCCAGAAAAAAATTGCTGTTTGAATTGTCTGTCTGTATTGTATTATCTACAAACGTAACATCCACACTATGTCAGCATGGAAAATAGTCATATTTACAATAGCAGTGTATGAAAAATTAGTTAAAACGTACAAAATTATAATACTTTCCATTTTTATCTTTCAAAACGGAATTCCATTTATTATAATTCAATTACATGGCACTGTATGGGCACTATTGACAAGTGACGTCATGCAATTACCCTTTTAATTGAAGTAAATTTACTTTAATCGAGAATTTAGAACATTGGCATTTAGGTCCTCAAGTTAATTCATAATGAAATGATACGACAAGGCTAGGCTTTAAAAGTGGCATGTGTTGATTTAAGAAAGGTTGAATCTATCACTTGATAATGAAACCACAATTGGTAAGCGAAGAAATTCTTTTTGAAATGTAGCTCCTTGTTTGCAGTTTTAAATGCGTCGACTGCACTATACAATTTTCTCGAAAGTATTTGTGATTTCCAAAAAGTTGAATGATTGTATTGTTTACACGAGCAAAGTCTCGGATGCAAAAATAGTTTAGAAATAAAGAAAGGTATTTTATACGGAAAATTCACTTTCCATTATTTTAATTTAAATTAATTGTAATAGTGAGTGAAAAAACTGTCCACGTTTTGTACGTTAGCGTAACTATTCTAAAATAAACAAAAGTTTTATCGATTGACAATAAAAAAAATTGACGCATTTTTTAATTTTAAAAACGAGTAGATCCCATGGAATTAAAACTTAGCACTTTATAATATTTCACCAGGATGAAACCTCGTGCAGGATAATAAATATAAGGTCGGAACAATTTTTTTTTTGTGTATAAATTCAAGAAAATTTTTCATCATATTTTATTTATATTTAATTATTAGGGCTTCTGATAAAAAAAATTGCGACAAGTAATTTTGACAGTCCTATCTTAATGTTAACCTAACACTACCTTAAGAATTCTGAAGGGACCAAAACAGGTAAAATCTGAAAGTGCTAGGTCAGAGCTATTTGGTGGATACATTCACACTTCCCAACCAAACTCCCTCAATATTTGCTAGTGGCTAAAGATGTGTGTGGTCTGATGGATTGAAGATGGTGAAAAACCACATCCTTCTGTTGATCAATTCTGACCGTTTTTTCTCTATTTCTTGTTTGAGTCTCATCAGCTTTTGGCAGTACTGATCCGAGTTGATGCTTTTTCCAGGCGGTAAAAGCTCATAATGATTAATGCCCTTGCAAGCCTACCATACATAATAGCATCAACTTATTGTGAGTTAATTCGGTTTTCGCTATAGTCTGTGGAGCTTGCTTAATTTTGACCATGATCTTTTTCGTACATTCTTATAATAGGTAATCTATTTTTTATCGCCGGTGATCAATCTTTTCAAAAACTGTTCTGCTTTATTAGGTTTCAATAAAGAATCGCAAATGAGTACATGATTCATTAGATTTATTTAAGTGAGCTCATATGAGACCCAAGTATTAAGCTTTTTTGTATATCCAGGTTTTTTCAATGGGTCAAAACTATTTTGTAGTCAGTCACCAATTTTTTAGTTACGTGTAAAAATTAATACGTCAGTCTTACTCTAGTTTTTTCGATAAGGACATCGACAAGCCGACCAGAGTAAGGTTCATCTTTGACATCAAAATTACTGGACTAAAAACTTTTGAACCAGAATTGTGCTTCTCTTAGCGATACTGCATTAAAGCCATAAACATCACAAATTTTTTTCGTGGCTCTCGTATCGCAGGTTTCTCTTTTTTGTAAGAAAACTTCGAAATGTATCGCATGTCGATGTAGATTCACTCATTTTAGTGGACAAAAAGAAACAACAATATAAAAATGGTGGAACACGGTTTTTTTTTAAATATAATATCATATATTTAACGGTTTCAAAACTTGCCAGATACTAAAAACAGCACAACCAAAGAGATTTTACTGCAACTTTTTACTTTAAAATAAAAAAAAACCTTTTCACCTATTTAATATAATGAATGATTGACTTTTGAAAGCGGGTAAAGATCTGTATAAAAAACAAGATTGCAATCGGCACCGGAATAGACAGTGTAACACGAATTTAAATCAAGAATAGAATTGACATCAGGAACATTTTATGTGCCATTCGGTGCCTAGGGTAAGAAATTACTATATAAATTATGACTACAAAAACATAATTTGAATTTTATTTTACCTAAACCATATGTATCACAAAGGCCTATCAACATTATTAAGAAGACAAACTGAGCGAGTCACTAAAAAATTCATGAGCTTCGGAAGTAGAAATTTAGTCAAAATATATGAAAATTATACATTTTCATATATTACTAGATGACAATAACAAATATAATATACCTAAGTGAAAGAGTAGGTATAATATTACTTTTATTTGTTGCCAGCAAAAGACGTTTTCTTTTAAATACACATGTATTTAGCAAAAATATCTAAATCCGAGATTAAAATCCAATACATGCACAAGTGTTCAAAATTATACAACCACTAATTCAGTTTAAAAAAATTACCGCCATCATCAATCTTAGCTTTTGTCCTTTTTATATCAACCGCAAACTTTGGTTATCTACTTTCTTCGTTTATTGCCTACTAGCTTTCCGCCCACGGTTTTGTCTGCGTGGAATTCGGTCTGTCACATATTTTTTTTTATGGCAATTCAACCCCCTCCCTTATTCACCGGTCCACATCCCGAGCCCTTCATGACACCATAATACTTTACAATAAGTCGGGCGCATCGTGATCGGAAGGTCGAGTGTAGGTTTTGTTTTTTTCTTTTATCGTTTTTGTTTGTTAGTATTGTGACGTTATATAAGCCTTCAACCCTAGAAATTATTATTTACCGTGTAACTAACTCCTTAGACTAAATTTTTAAATGGGGGTTATTTTTTGACATCCGGTTTAAATAAAATAAAATGTATATTCCGCTCCAAGCCAAGCTCGGTGTACCCATGAAAACCGCATTAAAATCCGTTCAGTCATTTCAGATATGTACGCGAACTGACGTCTGTCGGTTCTTTTTAGATTTAGTCTGTCTAGACTAAATTTAAAAATGGAAAAAAAATATTCGGTAATGTATAAACATTACCGTTCCCTTATTGTCCCATCTCTATTTTCCATACATACCTTCGATGTACAGATACGCCGGTTTTTACCGTTTCATTATATGTATAGATGTGAAGAGTGATATTTTTTCGTATTCATACCACCATACATATTAATAAAATCTATGCGTCTGTGAAGGCCCATTTTCCGAATAGAGAGGGCAATCGTTGGAATTGTCTGACGAACAATTTCGGGTAAGTGCATGGTTATTGGGTTATCGCTTTAGCAAACGAGGTCTCTCAGAGAAGACTCGATTACCGATATGCCAATGAATAAACCATTTACAACTTTGTTTACCTGAGAAAACGCATCGCGAGGGAGCACCCTCGTTCCTCTCGCGGCTCGAACGATTGAAAACGCTTACGACTGAATATGAATATATAATACATCGATTATGCATGAGTAAAGTTGACGTACCTGTGCGTTCAATTGGCTGTTTAAATCGAAAGCGGGGTAGGGAGTTGAAAACTCATTTCGAACCAATCGTGGAGATTACTTCAATACAAATTGTGGGGATGTGGCGGGGGATTATACAACAGAACATGATTAGCGCGCTTATAAGCTTATGTTCAATCCGTTTAATGGAACCTATATTTTACTTATCCTCTTACCTAAAAACTCGCGGCGATACATAGGGAAAATTTAAAGCGACCACAGATTTATGTTAACTTGCATAATAATTAATATTCTAAACCACGCTATTATTTATTTTCTTAAAAAAAAATATTAATAATTTTTACATTATTTTTAATAGCATTATTGACGAACATACAAACATGGGAACTACTACATAATGGGTGGTTACCGCTGTCTATGGATAATCGCGACTGCGAACGAGTCACCTGTGCGTTGTCGACCTCTCAGGTAGGAATAGGATGTCTGATAGAGGAAGGAGTGGAATAGTAGAGAGAAGAGAGGGTCGATGGAGGGAGGTTGTGAAATTATGGAAGGGAATGGGCCGCCGGAACTCTCAATCACTGGACGAAATGAAAAAGTGGAAGCTGTTACTTCACACCTGTATTCTGTTAGATTGTAGTATTGCACCGATCGAGCCGGCCGATTTATGTGCTGCAGCCAAGTTAACCATAGCATTGCTCTACCACAATACTTACCTTGAGAAATATATTTGTAATTTTGGATTCATTTTTAAATACTTCTCATAAAAGATTCTGTTACAGTAACGCTTTTTGTTATTATATAAATTTGTATTATGTTTGTTAAGCAATATATTTAATTTTTTTTCATATGCTGTCAGTCGCTCTTACATGTACACGTGATTATTTATGTCTATATTTTTATATTGATTAATCTTGTACCTATTTGGTTAGTGTTATAGTCAGTTTAAGCTAAATTTCATAACTCTTTAAACACTTACGACGCTCAAACAACTTAAAAGTTTGAATGGTTTATTTCAAATTGTTATATGAAATACTAAGAAAATTGACTTGCAAATGTAATTAAGGGAAGTGAGCAAGCGTTTTCAAAAGGCTATTGTACAACGTTTATTGTTAGTTAATTCTTCATTTTATTCTAGTCTATTGTTAGTTAAATCCTTCCTTTATTACTTAATGTGATGTAAATTAAAGTATGTAATTTGTTTCAGGCAAAACATCACTGCCCTTTTTCAAGAAGAAAACAACCTTCTATAAAAGTAGAATCTTAAAGTAAAATATGCTGAACAGTTCTAACATTTAAAATGTTAAACATAAGTGAGAGTTCGTTGCATTATGGCGTGGAAGAAAGCAACGTATCCTTCAACTACACAAACATTTCAGACCTATTGGATCCCGACAGAGAGTTCGGGCCCCGCAGAGACTCCATGTACATAGTGGTGCCCATAACAATCATATACACGTTGATCTTTGTGATCGGCGTCTTCGGCAACATATGCACGTGCATAGTCATAATACGCAATAAGTCGATGCACACTGCAACAAATTATTATTTGTTCAGCTTAGCAGTCTCGGACCTACTGCTGCTTTTGAGTGGAATGCCCCAAGAGATGTACTCTATATGGGTTAAATGGCCGTACGCTTTCGGACAGTCGTTTTGTTTGCTGAGGGGCTTAGCGGCAGAGACTTCTACGAACGCCAGCATTCTGACGATAACGCTGTTCACCATAGAACGATATCTGGCGATATGCCATCCTTTCCAATCGCATGCGATGTCGAAGTTATCGAGAGCTATAAAACACGTTATCCTGTTATGGGTCGTTTCGATGTCGCTAGCGCTGCCGCTGGCCCTACAGTTCGGCATAACCTACCACATGGGAGTGGCTATGTGTCTCCAGACCAGAATCATAATACAGCATTCGTTCGAGATATCGACCTTCGTGTTCTTCTTGGCGCCGATGGTGTTAATAACAGTGTTGTACTCTCTGATAGCACTTAGACTGAACAGAACTAATGTGAAAAAAGCAAGTTCTATGCAAAAGGAGTTCATAGAGAACAGTGTGAGGAAGACGAATAAAGTCAGCCGAAGACACACGCAGTCCGCGAGGGTCGTCAAAATGTTAGGTAAGTTTGTTTGGTACACTTTCAGTATTTACAACTATTTTCGTAATGCTATATCATATAGCTAGACAAAGGACACACTACGTTTAAAAAGGTGTAGAATAAAATGAACTGAAATGTTCCTTTGCGATTTTACATCCGGTAGTGAAAATTGGATATTGTAGAAGAAAACGAAATTAAAATCAATGCTGTGGAGATACGATCTTTGCGTAATGTGTAGAGTTTCTTTCAAATATGGATGTTGGAACAGTGATGTCAGAGAGCTGTATGATTCGGAAAAAGATGTAGTAACTAGAATATGAAAAGCTATGTTGCGTTGGTTTGGTCATCTGGAAAGGATGACTGGAAGGAGACTAACAAAACGAATTTATAGAGCGAATTTGTGTGATGAAAAAGTCGACAAGGGTTACTCTAGAATATATCGTGCAGACAAAATTGGTGGCATATTAAAAATGGCCATTTTAAGCGCCCGAAACCGACTAGCTTGCATGAAAAGATTGATTGGTAGATGTCACCGAAACAAGAGAGATACGCAAAGATTGTTCCGTATAGAAATATGTAGTCTCTGCCCACCCTTTTGCGAAATAGGCGTTAGTTTATATTATATTCTTGTATTATAGACCCTTAATTAAGAAGAAATTAATTCTCACAAACACCTGCCGTTCTCCCCTACTCTGTGCTGCCCTTCCTGCGAAAGCTAGTTAATTATTAAATCGTTTCAGATGTTTTAATTATAATTGAAATATTATTTATATTCTCATCAATTTTTGGTATGTTCTATGTGTATAATAAATAGAACATTCCAATGTGTAGCAGGTAATGCTATTTTATAAATAGCATTACCTGCTACTTATAAAATAATTTATTTAAATGACTTGTAATAGTTATACGTTCTTTATTCTCTTTAAATGATTTAAAGGAAAGTGTTTGTATAATACAAATGGATATGGTTAACATCAATGTACGCGATGAAGTTCTATGTACACAAATAGAGAGCAGATTGAGAAATCAATGAGCTTATGATTTCTGGTAGTATATATACAAGGAACGACATGTACGAAAAAAATAGTAAAAGGGTAATACGAAAAGATGACGCTCTAAATGGAGCCTTCAACTATGAAATAAATAGAGGGGATATGCCACAAAATACACGTGTGACAATACATAACACTGCGTTGGTCTCTACTCTAATCTAAGCTAGTGAATGTTGGGTATGACACAGAAAGAAAAAGAGCAAAATTGATAGCATTAAACAAAGACACATAACATATTCATTTATTTAAAACTAGTAAAAATATTAGATTTGACAAATTGTAAAGGTAACCATCTTAAATAGACATGCGCAATAAGTTTTACGGAAATATCGAATTTGTACGGCCAAAAGAAAGAAAGTGTTACAAATACGAAAAAATAGATTTTAGATGGCCTTTATCTTGTATTTTTTCTTAATTTATCCTCATCGTGTTCTTTTTATTTTATTTGAGTTTCTAAGTCAAAGTCTCCGTTCAATATTAATATGAGAAATCGGCAAAGGTTATAGTCCGACTCCCTTATCTAAGTTTCCGTATCGACAAACGAGATTATTTGCAATTACATCAAACTTAAATGGTTTTGTACGACTCCTCATAAAGTGAGAAAAAAAATCTTAAATAGTGTGGGTTCAAATATATATTTCAATGTTGAACACCTATTGTATTAAAATTCACATGCGTGTCCATATGATGGCAAGATTGTTACTGTTAACAATTAAACATTGTGCATATCTAAAAAACTTATTTATAAAAAAAACAAACGGTTTTTTTTATAAATAAATTTCTTTGATTTTATTTATATAGCACTATGATTGATTTTTTGCAGATGCTTAAAACACATGGTTCTAAAGTTGATCCAAGGGGGACAAAAAGTTAAGTAATTTGATAGGTGATACATCTCAAAATATAAACCTTACAGAAAAACAGTTACCGTTAATGCATTTAAATGTCTATCAATGCTCGACTTATGACTTAATTTTCTACATAATTTCATAGCGGTTTGCATAAAAGATCTACCTGTCTAATTTCATTATAACTGATGAAGAGATGGCCGAATTATAAGGCCGTGACATACGGATGGATGGACAAATTGCTAATACCAAGCCATGAGGATTTCTTTTTCAGTTTTGGCTACCGAATGGTAAAAAGCGACAAAAATGCTATATTCACAAACAAATTCGAAAAATATTGAATGTCCTAAGTGGAGCATAACATTTTTTCGTATTTATCAAGTAAAAATATACATTAAAATATCTTTGGCTGTACTATTTGTATCTGGCTAGTTTTGATACCTTTAAATAGATGAGGTTCGATCATTAAATAGAGAAGGTATTAGGTTCGATCCTGACCATGGCCAAATGGCGATGAGTTTTCCTTAAGACAACATAAACCACACGCTCAGTGCCTCTGAGACCACGTTAAGCTGCGGATTGCCGACGATGTCACTGCATTGGTGACGACAGTCTTTAACAGACCCCGACCCGTGCCGGGCCAGCATAGAAGGTTTAAGGTTCGAACCCATCAATCTTAAATAAAAAGACCGTGGGAGAGTATCACTTAACAGTAGAGTAAATTAAACGTGACACAACAATCAGTATGAAAACATTGATAAACAGTTTGTTTTTTACAGTATAATAATTGATGGAATAATTTATTAAGATATGTGAAATAAAACCAAAAAAATTAATAACAATAAATAACAAATTAGAGAAAACTAACATACTGATCATGCACCACAAGATTTCTGAAATTATAAGCCCGATCCAAAAATTTAATTTGATCACACGATAGTTTGTATTTTGTAAGTACCCAATAAGAAAGAATTTTTGGAAGTTCACTTTTTATCAGAGTAAAAGTCATCAGAATAGAATTATCAGCTTAAAGAAGGTTTTTGCACATAACTATTCATGGAATGAAATACGGTTTTGTTTGGTATAATAAATAATGCTTATTAAAAATGGTGTGACGCATCTTTAACAATTAGGTGGAGGAGGAGTAGAGGTTGTATAAAATTGAATGTATATTTAGTTAGAATTCTTTACGTGCCTACACCATTCACCCAATTACTATGAATCTGTAATATATTGGGCTCGCTAAAAGGAAATTTTTTGGAAAAAAAAACTAGCAACTGCTCCCTATTTCGTCTCCACATTCTTAATATTGACGAAAACCAATAATCCTAAAATTCCTTCATGAATATAAAGTAAGAGCGGGACCAGAATCGAGAACGGAATAACAATCGGACTTATGATTAAGATTGTAATGGGTCGATTTATAACATGAAGTATTCGTGTATATCCACGTGGGCGGAGCCACGGGCGGAAGCTAGTCTTACAATAAGTAGAGGAAATAGTTGATGTATTAAAAAATATGACACGTATATCGAAACCTATTTTTCTAATTATCATGCTAATCAGTTCGAGTTAGGGGTACGCGTCTTTGAACAAAATGAAAACAATCATAAACGTAATGGTTAATAGTAGACTTTAATGAAAATATATCATTGCGATTCTCGAAGTTTTCTAATATGTAAGCCAACAAAATCCTCAGATGCAATATTACCTCGACTCAATCTTCCCGGTCCTAAGCGGGGTCTCGCGGACGGCGACAGATTGCGCTACACATCATCGCGAAACCGAAATCATGTTGCGAGGCCGTAAAGGCGATACGCACGAGTTGACCACCATAAATCTCTATTGTTTATCATTTTGAATATTGTGTGCTATATTTAAACATGTTTTTGTCGGCTTCACACCAGCCACGTATAATAATTATTAAGTAACAAACCAATTAGCTGCGTAAACAAATCGATTTATATCTATTTACGATTGACCCATCGGTCTTATGTCGATGGTGTCGGGAGGAGGAGAAAAGTGGAGTTCTTCTATGGCTACTAGTTAACTTCGTGGAGTCGGGTTCATTTGTTTTGTTTTAATTAGTCTGATACAGTTTTTTGATAGAGAATGCGTGATTAGGGATGCACAAATTCGAAAGTGGTAGTTTTCAATGACTAGGTACTAGTAAACTCTTCGAGTTTGAGTTCATTTAAATTATTTTTTGAAGTCCAAAAATATTGCTTGATTACCGAAAAATTGTCTCTATTGAACAAATTGCGTATGACCGCAATTTACTCAATAGAGATGATTTTTGCTACAAATGCAATTCCTCCTATTTTTTTTTACAAGCCAATCAGCTTCGTTCCTTAAATAAAAAATGTGATAGTGCCTAACTTTAAAATTAGGATCATATGGTTAATTTATTACCCGTAGTTGTTAAAGATACAACAAATTACAACGTATGGGCTTCGTTCTGCAGCATATGCAGTAAAAATAATTTGGCGGCTACCAATTAAAGCACCGCGAGATTAGTTTATTTCAGTACCTATCTTTCATAATGTCATGACTTATGGAGTTTTGTTATGGGATCATGCAGCTGATATTAACACAGTGTTTATGCTGCAGAAGCAGGCTGTTTGTGCTATTTATAATTTGATACCAAAAGTATCTGTCAGAGAAAAAATTTAAAGAAATTAATGTTTTAACTATAAGTGGAAACCTGGAAAACCTGATAGGATTCAACAGAAATATAGATTCATTGCAAAGAATGATCGACATCCTTAACATTAACACTAAACATAAGAACGATTTTGTTGCTCATAAAATAAATCATGGACTTGATCTCGGTCACGATTCCAATCTGTATTGGTCCTAAATCATTTTCTCTGCACATCAAATTGCTTCGATTTTTGTAAACAGTAGGTTGGAAGTACACAATAGGAATTTGTGGTAACTGTATTCGAAATGATAATTTCACCTGTCCTTATTAAGATTAGTTAATTGATTGTTATACTCGAATACATTTCTGAAATTTCAATAAAAGAAAACGGTTTGCTAAATAATTGTTGATAGAATAATATATGTAGTTCTGTTTTTTTACGTTTTAAAAATTTAGCAGGTATTTTTACCCCACTGCTGAGGTATACCTTCCCTTGAGGCCGTTAAGGGCTGCTATTAATAACGGGAAGACAACCTCTTAAAGTGCTCTCCGAGGCATGGAGCGTATGATTTGCTTTGACTTAAATTATAAACTCATTAGTTGTTTCTCTCATGAGCGGAATTAAACCTGGTACCTTCTCGTACGAAGTCGACGCTTTTAATTACTGCACTACCACCGCCCTTCCAAAAATTAATCTGCAAAGTATAAATAATTTTTTTATCGTATTATTTTAAAATGGGATGAAAAACCCATATAATATCGAAGATAATGCTATATTATTGCTTTTAACAAATCTAAGCAAGAGCCTATGTACCCCATTAATTTCAACTTTTACAACAACGAAATCTTTGAAAGCGAACTTTTTTTTCAGTTAAAACCATGTTATTTATTAGATATTAATTTAATAACCGTTGATAAACATCGGTTATTATATTAAGCAGTTGCTAAAAAACCAGAGGTCTTCTCACTTAGTAGATGCCTAACGCGTTGTTTGTAAATATATAGGTTTATGATGAACATAAAATACAATGAAGTAAATATTGCACAGGAAAATAAAGTATTTTTTGCCGAGAATTTATGCTTAAATGTATATTTTGCAAATTATAATACATGTTTTTCTTTCTTATTTTTTAGATTTTTACGAAGCGCCAAACCAATGTTTTTCGTTTTGAGTATTGCCAAATATTTCCGGCAACTGCGTAACATCAAATCCACGTAAACAATCGCGAAATCCCAGATTTGAATTATGAAATTTGCGAGAAAAAAACAAACTCTTTTCCTTTTTAAGGTTCTGAGGCAAAATGGCAAAAATGGAACCCTTATAGTTTCGTCACGTTCGTCCGTCCGTCCATCCGTATGTCACTGGCATTTTACTCAATAACTACTAGATATATATTGATGAAATTAAAAGTATAGGTGTCATGTAAGAGCCGCTACTTATTTTGGTAATTAAAAAACAAAAATAAACATTTCTAAGGACTGTACTCCATACATGTAATAGAAGCTGAGAAAATTTTTTCAACAAACATCAACCAATGTCACATACTTCGACAATTCTTATAAAAACATTTTAAGGTCTTTAAGCAATTTGTTTGATTAAGTGAATATTTTTAGAAATAATCGCCCCGAAATTAACACAAATTGTGTCGCACCCTCTATTTTCTAAACGTATGTCCAAAAATATGAAAAAATAACGATGGTAACGCTTAATAAATACTTTCAACGAAAATTATTTTTAACATGGTCAGATATACTGTTTTTGAGTTATTGCCGAAAAACTGCGCTTCTTAACAAAAAGACGTAAGTGCCATAAAAATACACTCTTTTGCTAGTGCACTTTAGTTATACTAGTTTAAGAGTAATAGTGGACATACCTTCTTTTTTACGTAGTAACAAGCTACTACAGTGATTGTACCTACTTTGTGCAAGAAACATAAAAAAATGAAACAATATAGTTTTTTTCATGTGTGGTGCATTTCTTTGAAGTACCGGCCACGGACACCTATAGTGAGCATGGTCCGACATGCTCTTGGCCAGTTTTTTAAGATTCTTTTCTTCAAAGGAACCCTGATCGAATCACTTCGTTGTCCGTCCGCCTGTCTGTTTATCTGCCACAACCATTTTTTTCAGGAACGCGTGAAGGTGAAATTTATATAAAATACACTCGAACATCTATAAGTCGAACCTCAAACGCTCCAAGACTTGATGAAAAGTTTCGTTCCCTTCTCTTCAAGCCCAAAAACCTCTATTACTCTTAATCTCAACTCTCTATTAATCGAAATAAGCAGTGAGTCCCTTCATGCCATTTTGGCACGTATTTTCCCTCAGTAACGCGAAAAATGTAATTTCAGATTTAACCTCTGTATTTCGAACAGAGCAATGTTTTATTTCACCATCTTTGCACCTCAACTATTTTAAATTGATTGCCTCAACAGCTGGAAGAAACTTAAATTTAAAATTTTTCCAACAATGTACACCATTGTTTCTTAGAAAACAATTTAGGAATAATGTACAATAAATAGAATTACCAATTGTAAGAAACAATAAAAGAATTTAGGACTGACGTTAACACATGCTTTCTTGCTTCGTATTAGATGTTTCATTTTCGGTACTTATTATAATTTACTTAATTTGAACTATAGCAAAGCAAGTCATTTGTTGTCTATTGAAAAATTGTCATAAGTACTTTGGTTCTATCGCAAACCGAAACCAATGATTTAGATAACATAGAAGATCGTATAACACAACAGGCGCTCCATGGGTTTCTATCAAAGAGGCAACAATTGCATTGAATACTTTTAAGGAATTTTACAGAGTTAACCAGGAATTCAGAAGAACAAGAATTTTCTGTTCTCTATACCTTAAACAATGCTATAGATAGAGAACAACCAGATTATCCAAAGCAAAAAAACTACAAACTCTTTTAATATGTATATACTTACACATATTTTTCATTTTAAGGTTGTTTTGAAAAAATATTGATTTATCATAAATAATTATGTATAAAAATATTTGTTACCTTTGTAACTTGATTTTTTATTTGTTTCACCTCTCTAAATCAAAATTAGTTAGAATGACATTTACAAGTCGAATCAAAATCCGCTAAGTCAAAATTCTCCATTAGTCGAAAACTCTATAACTCGACTTTTTGGCGTCTTCCTTGATGTTTGACTTAAAAGGTTCGACTGTATTTATGGTCTCTTGAACCAAATGCAACCAAACAATATAACCATTTTTGATGCACCAGTTGATTTACGATTATGAAATTCGACAAGCGAAATGTTAAATCACAAGTTTTAGAAAAATCTGAAAACCGTTAATTTTTAGTCAAGTTACACAAAAAAATATTCTTTTGGAACTACAAACTGACATTTCCATTTTAAATATGGACAGTGATGTAGATCGATAAATGTTAGAACATTTTTTAACTTTAAGTCGTAAAAATGTAATATTTCCAAAAATTTGAATGTTGAAAAGAATCGATAATTTTTTGAAAAAAGGAAACAATAATAGTTTTGGAATTTCTAATATTAACATCGCGCCATTAACGGTATTGAAAACAGGCAAAAATTTCCGATTGTCAAAATGTTCACATATATATTTAAAAGTATAAATAGGTATTTGTTACAAGCAAAAAAATATAAATATTTTTTTTATTTATCAGAATCATGTTCATGTAGCTAAACATATAATACTATTATATATTCCTCAAATTAACCAAAATTAAATTATTTCAAATATACGTTTTTTCGTATCTAGGTAAAGAATAGGCCAAACGTGTGATATATATGACACGTATCAAGTATACTGATTCCTTTTTATTGATTAGTATCTTGCAAATACAAATAACACTAGTATAATGTTAACTACACTAATTATCACAGGCAAATATTAATAATTTTGTAAGTTTCACCCAGAGAAAGATAACAACGGGAATAATCAGATCATTCCAGTATATCACATTTCCCAAGTTCTGATAGTTATACAGTTTCGCAAAGTTGGCAAAGTTCCGAGAGCCTGTCGTTCATATTGAATGTCCTTCAATAGTGTATTTCACCTCAACCGTCTGAGAAATTCTTACTTTAATATACTAGCTGTTATCCGCGGCTCTGGCCACATGGACATAAAATAAAATCCTACATCTTTTATGGCGACCGATGACTCTGCGTCCACAATGATCCGAATTCTGGTACCGCTCTCAATCCAGATCCAAGTACTAATTATAATTTAAAATAATTTGATTTTAAAAGTTTTTCAATTTACACGAAAAAACTCTCAATAATTCGAGGATAAAAACTCCTCTATGTGTAGTACAATGAGCTCCTCTAGCTTCTAATGCTAATACCATCAAGATCGGTTCAGCTTGTTCATGCCATTCTATCTCGAAATTCGTAACTTCATTTCCCTGCCATAACAACCTAATAGACAGCGGGGCGAAGCGAATACACGCGAGTGTCGACACAACGTAAAGCGGTCCACGGAAAATTACAGCCGCGCGCGCGTACGATTTAAGTGCGTGATTATACTACAACAATAAAAACAATTAAGAGCAGGAGTAAAAAGTGATATTTTGATGCTGCTAGACATTTGCGCGCCACGGTCCCTAACCACCAAAAGGACGAGGCCGGCAGCGAGGTAAGTCTTGTCCCGCTGACGGACATATGACCCTCCGGTCTGGGTTTAGTAACTGCCAACGCTGTTTTTAAAGATTACAACTGGATGGGCTTTGAAATTTATTTATGGAACAGTTTACAAAATGTAAAAAAAACACTTATTAAAAAATTTTTGTCCAACAATATCTCTTGATCAATAACACTAATTTTTATGCAATTCGCGGTAATCGATGCACCTGTTTGAGGAAAACAGTAAATTAGATTTTGATATCAATCCGAGTTATAGGTTAAAAGCTATATAAAAAAACATTTTGAGAAAATATATTTTGAAGATGCCTCAAAATCTACTGGACGGTATTAGTTGGATCCTTATTAAGTGAACCCCTTTCGAATGTCGCAAATTGCGTTCCGATCGATTAATCCTTTCAAAATTTATGAGAGATTTACACACACTCGCACACATAGACTCCCCTTCCCCATACACACACATATATGCCCATACATAAACCCACACACACCCACATATATACGAACATACAGACATTACTCAGAAAATGGTCGAAATAAATTCGTAAGACCCTAAAATGTTAAGATCTGGTGAAAACTCGATTTTTGAAAATGAGACTGATAACAGAAACTTCTCAATTCTATGAAAATTTTGCAATTTTCATAGCGGAAAGTTAATAACTTGTTGACCCTACAGGCCATATCTAAAACTTTCCGCTGAGTATTTTCGAACTCAGAGCACTCATAGATATATTTGTATTGTTACTAGCTACCGTTCGCGGTTTCGACCGAGCAGAGAGAATGAATTCCTTCGTCTTATATATCGACCAAATATGATAATTAATAATGATCCTGATCGCTATACCGTTCTCGATATAGATTTCGGTCTTGTTCTCGATGCCATTTTGTACCATTCTTTATTCTGAACCCTGTCTCGATTTAAGAAGGTTCCAAAGCCGATCCCAATCCTGCTCTCAATTCTGATTTCTTCATATTCCGATTCCTGTCATTTTGGTCCCACTATCGATTACGATCTTTATCTCATTTTCCATTTAGAGCTCTCCCTGTCTCAACTCTGAATTCTGCTGATTTTCACACCACTACTGATTTGTATAGTAGTATAGATTTTTATTATATTTATGACTTGAACTCGTTTTTTCCATTTAATTTTTTTTTAGGTTATTAAGGAAAGAATAATTTCGCACAAAAGTGATATATATATATATAAAGTTATTTGGACAAAAAACCTTTTTTTTTTCTCCTTAGTGGAAAATTTTTTTTTTCTTCTCAGCGACTTTACAGTGAGCACTCAACGTTTTATATTAAAGAATATAAATCTTCGTATTTTAGGCCACTTGGTCACGTCCATATACAAACTGTAAAAGTTGTTACTGTATTTACACGATTTACTTATACACGTCAAATATTACTGTATGAAACTGTAAGAGTCGCTATGCATTAACTTGAATTATTATATTTTGCTTTTAGATATTCAGCAGCATCTTACAAAAAAAAAACAGGTTTTCAACAATCGACCTGACTACAAATTTATTCCCAAATCACTGGAAAAAATTCTTACAGCTATAATTTTATTATGAACCAACTAATTTTGTCCTGTTTTACGGCATTTGATGCATTATCGGAAATAGATTTATTGGATTTTGATCTTGATAGGCATGCTTTTCCAAAAATTATATAATGCTAAAATTTGAAATTTATCAAAACTTGTCTTCCAGAATTGGCTTCAATTTTCAGAGAAGACACACGACATACACATACATATATACAGAGAGAGAGAGACAGAAAATTTATCGTAAAAGTAGTTGCGTTAAATAAGATCTCAAAACTTCGACAATCAGGTAGAAAACAATAATTTCCAAATTTTCATAATTGTCTTAGAGATTTACTTACTTAGAGATTTATTTACTTACTTAAAAAAGTAAAAATAACAGAAATATAGCAACAAGAGTACCTGGGAGGATCGACATCGACATCGAAACGGATATTAGAACGGAGAACAAGACTAGCACTGAAATCGAGGGGGAGTTCGGAAACGCAAACAATCGATAAATTTTAATTTACCCACATACAAGCGGACATCAAAGTATTTTAGGCGTATTGCCGGTGTAGAGATATTATACATACAATTATTATTGCTTATATATCTATTATTACATATATTAATAGTCTAATGTGATATTTTTAGGAAATTTACATTTTCTCAGTTTTTGGAAAATCTTATTACTAATATTCTTTATTAACACTTTCAGTTTTATTTTTCTTATTATTAACATATCGCTACTTTTAAATTCATTCAATCGCTAATGTTTTGGGTATTTATTACGTCTCCGTGACGTACATGTTTGTATTCTTTGCGAGTCATAGTACTATATCATTGACCAAGAAAAGGTCATATTTAAATATGTCAGAATATTCTCCACAGTACAAAATACTACTTATTTTACAGTAAATATCATATATGTCGTAATAGCACCTACGTTAATCGTCACGTCAAGAGCATCGGATTAAATTAATAATTAGTTCCACTCAATTACTTAATAAGAAGTAAAGCCGGCCAAGAGCATACCGGAAAATTCTCAATGTAGGGTTCCGAAGCCGTCACCAAAAATAAATGAAAACATATGAAAAAACTATGTTGTTACACTTTTTTCCATGCTTCCCGTACATAATAAGTAAAAGCACTTTAGTTGCCTATAATTAGATAACCAAGTAGATATGTCGACTATAATTCTTAAAATAGTCTAAACTAAAAAGCACCAGTAAAACAGCGTATCTTTATGACACTTACGTCTTTTTGTTGAGAAGCGCAGTTTTTCAGCGATTACTCAAATACGGTATATCTGACCATGATCATTTTCAATGAAAATATCTATTAAGCGTCATCTTTGTATTTTTTTTCATATTTTTTGGACATACATAAAAAATAAAAGGAAAAACACAATATATCCTACTTACGGAGCAATTATTTTCGACAATATTTACTTAATCAAAAAAATTGCTTAGAACTTTAAACTGTTTTTAAAGAAACTGTCGGAATATGTATGTGCAACATGTATAAATAAATATGTGCCACGTGTTGATGTTTGAAACATTTTTTTCAAATTGACAAATGTGGAATTACTCACATGAAATTACTCAATCCAATTCTTACCTGTACATTTCCATTTGCTAATTGAGCCATTTTCTTAATTACTGAAAAGGCTATTCCTCGTGTTTTTTGTTGTTACAATGTCTCATAACGTTACCACTGGTCCTAATAATAGTTATTTAGTCTTAAATAACTCCATATCTAATGATGATTAACGGCCTCCTATCTGTGGCAACTCGAAAGCGCTACAAAACGGAGGACAATATAGTTCACTAAACGGATTTTAATGCGGTTTTTATAGGTAGATAAAGCCTGGTTTTGAGCAGAATAAAGGCTTTATGTCATTTAAATCGAATGTTAGGAAAAAAGTTAGTCAAATTAAAATTCTGTGATGTGACAAGGCAAATAATAATTGCTAGCGACAAAGACCTTTGGATGTCATAATTCGAACGAACAACATCGCTCAAAAGAAAAAAATTAAAACCAACACTCGGCCTTCTGATCACGACCTGTTCGACTTATTGAAAAAAACGGGGAGAAATCAAGAACAAAACGGGGCCGAAAGCGAATGTGGGACCGGAATTAAAGTCAAGAGCGTGACCGGGATCAGAATCAGAAACAGTATCGGGACCAGAATCCATTGCAGGAATGAGATTAGAAATGACACCGAAATCGTTCAGTATGAATATGAAGGAACAGATTGTATGTCCATGCGAGCAAAGCCACGAGCGGAAAGCTGGTGTATAATAAATGAACGGTTCAATGTTTAACTTACATATTAAATTCATTTTTCGATCTTTTCATTCACAATATATAATTATTTTTATAATAAGTCGTAAGCTTAACATTACTTTGAATAGGGATATAAAAATATTTGTACCTCCTACCTGAGCTGTCTTTGATCAATTTTTTTTTATCTTCAAGGGTAAAAGGTTCATTTAAGTTTTATACCCTAATATTGACTAGGCTATTACTACAATTTATTTGTGAAAAGGTTATAGATTGATGTTTACAAAGACATCCACAGTAAACAGATGCATATAAAAGTCATCTCATAAGTCATCAATGCCTTATTTTTGTTGAGTTATTAAAATCATCATACACGTTTTCTGTAGAGAATATTGTAATTATTTTTTAATGTAAAATGGACTGAAAAAATATCTAAATATTGTTTAACCGTTTTTATGATAAACAATAGACCAAGTTTTTCCATTTCATCAACGTCTATAATTTGTTGAAATATTGAGTTCATCATTGTGTCGTGATCAATTCTAAGGATAAAACTTTTCACAAAACGAATTTTCGTCAAAGTTTAAAACAGATAAAACTTTGTATACACAAAGCGGAAACGGATTGGATTAGATGATTAATTATTCAAAAGCCGTCTGTTTTCACAAGTTTAATTCATTAACTGTCTTAATAAATTATTTTAAGAAATAATCATCATTAAAGTTGGTAATAGAAAAAGTGGACAGTAACAATCCGGAGGTTCGTCCCACTTCTGGCCGGACCGGGTGATACAGTTTTAGAGCGCGTCATCTACGCGGCCAAGATCATATGGTTGCGATCATCTTGCAGCCTCTGCATGACTATTGGCTCATTTCTCACACCATGTACTCCTCGCACGAAACTACAATTATAGTCTTGATGCGCGCGGCTTAATTGTGCTCGCTAATCGCATCTGACGACAAGCCGGCGCGTCTAGAGTTTGATATTCAACTTTAAAGATGTACACGTTAAAAAGTCTACCGTTTCTAGTGTATTAATTAATTTTTACGCCTGTTGCCGAGTTCGAATGTATAAATCACGGAAGACGTCATCGCCTCCGGACAAAGACGTTGTCGGTCACGGCGCCGGTCACGATCCCTGTCCTGCGGCGGTGCCGACGGCGTTCGAGCATTCGTTCTCACTCAAAACTTTGACAAGTTGTGAAAATTTCATATGATAATTATTACGACTGTGCTAGAGCTTAACGTGGAACCCGCCTTTTCTGCAATTCCAACGTATTTATCTGTTCTCGATGAAAGGGATAAATGTGAAGATGCTCTAAAGATTGACAATGATATCACTGGAGGTCCCGTCGAAGGATTGAAAGGATGCCTTTTAGCAAAGATTCCTAAGAATTTCCAATTGATTATAGCGTCAAACTAAACCATGCGCTAACTTGCATTCTATCCGATGTCGTTATGCATAAAAGATAGAGGCAAGTAAAACAATGAAACCAATTAGTTAAGCGGGTCCAATGAGACTGATCAGTCATTTAATCAAACGTGACTTACAAAATAAAGACATTTTAAAAATCTGTCAGATACTACTCAAATTTTTATGTTTCATCTTGATACGTGTATAATATGATCTCTTAACGTATCATCAGATGATGACACGTTAAGAGATTCATATGATGAAAGTCTTATACGAAACTATTTTCATTCGCCAAAGATGCAATATATAGTGTTAGAAATATGTTGTACGTGAATATGTACATTAAACGACTGTTATGTACGATAGTACGATAAAATGTTTTTCTTTTTCTTAATAGAAAAAAGCGCGAAATGCCACTAACTTTTGGAAAATAAATTATCACGTTCACCTTATGCAATATTTTATCGTAAAAATGCAAGAGTTTCATTTACTTTTAGACCTTACTGAACAACTTTTATTATATATTTTTTCGATTGCTTTCATATTTTACCAGTAAAAAAATACTTATTATATGCGATATGTAAGACTGCGCGCCGCACGCCACCACGTTCAGTCGCTTGCAGGCATTTGACGTGGAAACTGTGCTTCTAGTTGGTAAAATAGCTACAAAAAAAATGTTTAGTCACATTTTGAAAAGTAGTATATGCAAAATTAAAGTATGAATATCGGTTACATAAGGCTATTCGTATTTAATAAAAAAGCCGATAAAAATTTACTCACATTCTTTTAACATTTCACATATTTACTTAAATAATTTTAAACCGAAGAAACAAATTGTTTTATTGGTTTTATTTTTAATACACAAAATGTTTATTTCTGGTATCTATAGATATTTGCATGAAAGTTCAAATTTATTGTATTGTGTGAGGTGTTAATTCACGGAAATCCATAGTATACGTGTAACCCACCGCTGACCCTTGAATCTGCCTTTATAATTATCTTAGACCGCCAACGGTTGGCGGACTAAGATAATTATAAAAATAAATAGCACTTGCTTAGGTGTTCGATATGTGTCAACCCTCTGGAATCAATATTCAATCCTTTGGATAGAGATACGTAGTGGAGAGGCTGATTCGAGGGTCAGCGGTGGGTTGCATGCTGCATGTTGCAGGCAAGCGTCTAATTCGAATTTAGGTTGTTTAAATGCTAGTTTTAATATATCACGAATTCGGTAGGCATAAGATTATCTAGGGTGCTTTTGTCGCTCTTTCATCTCCCACATTTGCTTTTTAAAGGAGAATGTCAACATTACTATAAGGCAATTCCAAAATTCAAAATTGTCATAAACTTGCAGAGTTTACAACGTTTAAAAATCTTTTAACCCTTAGTTACATAGAATTTAAAAATAATTACCCAGACCGAATTCCGAACTGAATTGCTGAAACATCAAAAATACCTATATCTTTAGTATTATGATATGCTGCTAAAAACCCGAGAGTTTGTTTTAATATATGTACCTACATATATCACGTAAATTCGACATTTGGAAAAAATTTAATCAGCTAAATTCCTCTTAGCAGTTAGCTAATTTAGCGTCATGAGACAATGCGTACGTTTTTATAAAAAAGTCACAATTGAAATTCAAATTATCATTACACGAACTTAAATTAACATAGTTTTTCACAAGTGTTTTTAAATTTTGTAGAGTTGATTGACGAAATCGATTTCCTAAGCAATTTAGATGTTTTTTCCTTACTCTTACAATAAATCATTTTTGAATCCGACACAAATAATCGTAATCAAATTATCTGTACAATGGTATGTGATATTTTTCCATTTCAATGGGAATGATACTAATGAGAGTACAGCTATAGAGATAGTTGCCGACAAAAAACTAAAAAAAGTTTTCGATCGTAAAGCACCCTCAAAAGGAATTGTGGGCCGTGTGAAAAATTCGCGTCAGCTGACGAAGTATACGCGTAGCTGGGGGTTGCGACGGCGGCGGCCCGCATTCAGCCCGCCCGTGTGGAGATGACCCGCCCGACGACCGGAGAAACCTTCAAAACTCCATAAAATGAAATTAGCGATAAAATTAAACATTTAATTTTATTGAACCTCAATATGGAGGTTTCTGCCCACGTCGAATGCGTCACTACGCCACGACAAAACGCCTTCCTCTGCGAGACGACGATGCCGCCTGCTACAATCGGTACCCACGACCCGAGAAACTACAAATGGAAGTATCTCACATTGGATGTATTTTGAAAATAACTGGATGACTATTTTAATAAATAATTAAAAATTGATGAATCCATACCCTCTGACCTTTTGAAATAAAAATAAAAACTGCATCCAGTTTATTATTCTATAGGTCATTCACATTCATTTTCATATGGAAGATCTATTTTATGGTATCCATTCACCGATATAGAAAATATTTACATTACCATTGTAGGTTCATTTTATATGAATTTATATGCCTTATATGTATAGCCATGCAAATTCATTCACATAGTTATGAACATTTATATCAATTTGCGTGGAAAACTCTTAAATTAATAAATTACCTTGATATTATACCGAATGTATCTAACGCAAATTTTTTGTATTCACATACATTTGTGATGCTTAAATTTTATTTATTGCACTATTAATTACGTAAAAAAAACCGTCTAGTTTATAGGTATTCAAAATTTCAATTTTCTTACACTTACAATTCCAAATAAAACTAGAATGTGCGAATGGTAAATGTATTGTAGTATGTAAACTGACACAAAACATTTTCAGTAGAACTCGCATCAATGTTAGCGAAATATGCGCGGACCCTAAGCGTCCGGCTTACGGCTTGCGGTTGGGCGCGCACGGAACGCTACGAGACAGAGAAATATCTCGCGTTGTACAAAGTAAAACATCGTCATGCAAAAACAGAGTTGCACGATGTTCTCGATTTCGTTTTTGGATAGTGGAAAACTGTAGTGTTTTCCACTAGTGATCCTTTAGAACCGAATACATTTCGATTTCGTAATACTCACTGAGGCCTCATCGACGAGACGGGATGGAGTTATTTCTATGTTGGAGAAGCAAGTAGAGGTTTTGGGTTTGGGAAGACTTTTTAGGGGAAAAGAAAAAACTTTTAATGATGTTCGTCGGAGCAGTGACCTCTAGAGTTTTTATTCAAAAGCTCGTGTAACGTAAAAATCTTTATGCATAAGAATTCAATCGTCGTATGTCTTTCGTCGCAAGTTCGACATATAGTGGATCGATTGACTTGAAATTTTTATACAATATTTTATTCGAATACGTGCGTATTTCCTTTATATCTACTAGCATTCGTCATTTTTTTATGCGTATTTATCTATTTATGCTACTGAACCAAACTAATACACCAATTTCGTAAATTCCTTCCCTCATAAAAAAACTACATATACATATTTCATTTCGATATTAAAATGTGCTTTGGCTTCCTAGAAACCGAAACTGAAATTTAGAACGGGACTGGAGTTGAAATTGAGCATGAGTCCAAGATTATAGTCTAAAACCGTGGCCGGGATGGAACAGAACAAAACTAGAAGTAAAAGCGGGAACGAGATCGGGATTGACAACAAAATCGGTCAACATAAAAAAATATATTCTATATTCATGCGGACGAAGCCACCGACGGAAAGCTAGTATCGTGATGAATAGACAACACCACAGGCGTGTCCTTTATAAATAGGATGGATAAGATTCAATTTTTTCATCTTAGCACTTCTACATGTCATGTGCCGTATCACTTATATGGCACATGACATGTAGAAATACCACGAAGGCATTTATTTATTTTTTCGCCCTACACGCAATTTTGTTATGAGGTCAAAACCCACGTAACTTCTAGATGTTCTAATCAATTGGGAAATAAGCAGCTTCCTTTTTAAAAATATGCAATTTTCTGATATTTTGAAAATATTTCTATATTTCGGATACCCTGATATTGGACTTACTAATCTCAAATGTAAATAAGATATTCATAAAATTTATTTGCCACTAGAGTGTTGAAGAAACCTTTACTATTGTCTTTTCCTGTTTATGTTTCAATTATAACTTATTTTCTTATGTATGAAAATACGAATGGTCGGCTGTCAGCACGCGCGCACATGGAGTTAGCATGTTCATAAATAATGTACTAAAACAGACGGCTGTCAGTGAAGAGAATTCGCGGTGACAGTATATGAAGACTGGAGAAAGAGGAATAGAGGAACGTTTCGCGTCGAACAATATATGTCGCCAGAGACTTTGTGTCCTCGTGAATTTCAAGAACTGCACAATTTAGACACGAATTCACAAAAGTGAAACCCCATTTCATAATGCCCGTCCACAGCCATTGGATCAGGCAGAGCACGGCGGGACTTGGCGTAAACGTGACCGCATTTTCGTCAATAGCCCTCAAACCCCACCTCCTGCACCCCCGTGCAAAAGTCACAAATTGCTAATTGTTTCAATTTTCCATTGGAAAAGGATCGTGTCGATGACGGGCCATTAGCCGAAGCAGTATTCAGTGTTAATTGAATGAAAGAATATAATACATGTATCGATTATATGAATGTAAAAATATTTCATGTTTTTTAAATAGGTCTGGGTTTCAAATAGAGTAAGATTTATAGTTGTAAATGACAAATTTTGTTGGGTTCGTAGCTTATATTGTACTGCCCCTCGAATCGATAAAGCTAAGGGTTTGTATCTGTATTATTATTTTATGGTACCTTGTACTAATTTCTTGAAACTATTAACAATCCCGTTCTTCTCCCTGATTTCTTACGAGCGAAAATTTTACGACAAATTTACCCTCCCCCGCGCAGATTACAGTGCCTGCTTCTCTCAACGATTAACGCATATTCTCACTACATTGCATATTATAAAACCTAACCGTGTAGCGATAGCAAACAAATGCTTGTCGTTGAGACACTTCCCGAAACAAGGGAAAGTCGCTCATGTGGTTACGATCCGGAAACCAGGAAAGGAAGATTACATCCATCCAAAGTCCTGCAGATCGATCGGTCTTCTTTCAGATCTCGGAAAGACCGTCGAGAAACTTCTGGTAAATCGACTGCAATATCATGTAGTCCCTACGCTCAACGAAAGACAGTATGGATTCGTGCCCCGATGCAGGACTGAGGACGCCTTCTGTGATTTGATGACATATCTAAGAGAGTAGAGAGAGAAAAAGAAGTCCATTCTCTTTGTAAAACTGGATATAGAGGGGGCCTTCGATAACGCATGGTGGCCAGCAATAAAAAACCAGCTTGCTAGAAAAACCTCTACCTGCTGTACTTGTAGTGAACTCATATTTTAGAGATCGTCGGATAGTGATGAACTACGCAAGAGCGACGAGCAAAAAGGAAACGACTAAGGGTTGCGTCCAAAGATCAATAGTCGGACCGACCTTTTGGAACGTCATCCTCGATTCACGGCTTGACGAACTATCCGAAGAAGAAATCCACTACCAAGCGTTTGCAGACAATGTGGTTCTGATTTTCTCTGACAGATCTATCACATCTCTGCAGGAAAGAGCCAACAGTGTGCTGCTGCCTTTCATGCAATGGGAAAAGCTGAACAAGCTCAAATACGCCTCTCATAAAACTAAAATTATCTTGTTTACGAGGAAATTGAAGTACGGCGTCCCCATTGTACGGATGGCCGGCAAGCAGATCGAGCTTGTGAATGAGCTAAATCTATTAGACCTAACCATCGACTAAGGCCTAACGTTCAAGACGCATGTGACCGCCATATGCAGAAGAGCGGCAGATATGTATAAGCGGCTGGCGTGCGCCGCGAAGATCAAATAGGCCGCTTAAACCCCAGAAACATCAGGACCATCTGCGTCGCCGTCTTAGAGCCTATCGTACTATATGCTGCAAGTGCGTGGTCCCCAGCAGTGGGCTTCCTGATGAACAGGAACCGACTCAACGTACTGCAAATGATTTGCGCAGAAAATATATAACGTGTAGATTGTATACAATTTAATTTAGGTTCAATACACAGTAACAAACGTTAATCTGTTCTGATTGAAGAAAAATAAAATATATATCTTCTATTATTTATATAATAATGTATATTCTTTAAAATTTAATGTGAGATCTTCTATTATACCCCCCTCAGTTTAAATGAGATTTGATGAGATTTTACCGCACCCCTTTCTGCCCCCATTTTCAGCTCACGAAGTAATGGATGTCCCCTAAACTAGTTTTTTATCGCTACACTCTTTCAGGGAATTAAATTTGAGTTTCTCATGAAAACTTCTCCCCGGTATATCTCCTTATTACTCCTATCGATAGAGGTAAGTGTTATAAAACAGTATCTAAAACGTTAAGTGGCTGTATCTTAATACGGCTACTTAATACAGCTGGTGCTAGTAAATAATCACGATTCGTAATAATTTTTATGTAATTACATGTTTAATAATTATATGTTTTAATGTTACTCGTGTAACTTATTGGAATATGGGACATAAATGAGTGCCGCGAAATTAATGTGATCACTTTTTATAAATAGTCTTTACTCGATTTAAGATAATCGTCACTTTTTCTTTATATCTATGTTTTTCTACTAATACTTCATATTTGTATGAGTACTGAATGCAAAAAATAAACATTTTCTTCTTAATTACAAATTGAAACAAATGTATATTCCAGGATAGCATCCTCTACTAATTAATTAAATTCCTAGAATAAAAATACGAATCATTTTACAATGACATTGTAATTGTGTATGGTTTTTTAAGATTCCTTATTAGCAATCATTTTGAGCACTTTACTTAAACTAGTAATAATTCAATTTCTGACTTTTCTTTTTATGGAATCCCAAAACCAATCCAGTGAACAGTACCTATCACAGAATAGCTACATATTATAAATAAAACAGGAGATGCTTTATTTAAATTTATTTCATATTCAACAACTAGGTATCAAAACTAAGTTTTTACATACGAAAACTCTACACATTTACCGAAAATAGAGTAGATGCTCAAAAATAAAAAAGTTAGATATACATTACATAGAACATTAACATAGAAATCGATTCCATATGACCCATCAAATAATGACACCGCTCTCGTACACGGTTCACATGCGCGATCGCTCAACGTTAAATTGGGCATCCATAAAATATGCAGGAACTTTACCGTTTACCGGCGACCGTCTCGGCGCTTTTTACCGACGCGCGGCGTACCGGTACACATTACCGTCGTGCAATTTCCGCCGTCGCAGGCCCCGGCCGGAATGTTCCCGGTTTACAAACGGTCTAGGCCCTAATCAAATGTCTGTCCCTTATACCCGACAAGTCCGTTAAGAGTGCGACGGCATTTTAGGGATTAGCACGAAATCTTTACGTTCTTTTCCTATTTTGAAAAAAAATTTTTGATGGTTTTTATTCGAAGCGCCAAAAGAAATCAGTTTTTGAAAAGTTGCTTATGTTCATTTCAAGTAGTAAATATTTGTATGTGCACTATGCATCCTCTATATGAAGTGCACGATTAAGCTGTTACATGCTCCCGCGTTTACAAAGTCATCTGCCTAATTTATATCATATAGTGCCGTTTAATACGAGGACGTGACGTTAAGCCTGTTGATGCCTCGACACTACATCCAACAATACAATCAATATATTTTAAAATGTTGTTATTCCAGTGTACTTACTTACCGCTTCCTTGCTCACTTTATTTTATTTATATCACTTTAAAGAAGTTTCGTTACTTTCAAACGTCATGTTATTGTTCATTTAAGTTTAATCAATATGTCGATATTGCCTTTGGATCCGTTTATATTGCCAGAACAATACATTCTATACCTAAACTCCATATATAAATTGAAAGTTATAATACCAGAGAAGAAATAATGTCACACTCATTTGACATGGGTTTAATTAAAAATTAAGTTGTTTAAAGTAGCAATTAAAATTAAACTCTATTAAGAAGTGGCTCTACAAACAACAATCAGTCTACAAATAAATATTATGGAATAAAATTTTGCTACTAAATATTTGAAATATTACTTATTAATTACTAATGAACGGATTTGTTTTCATTTCTCCTCGAAACCCAATGAAGAGATAGGTGACTTTCTTATATATGTGATTTTCAAGAATACGACTTCATGCGTCTTGCATTTTCCGTTCTGCGCCGATCTTATACATATCACAACACGTAAGCGCGAAGCAGCGACGCTATAGTTAATGTAAAGGTGACAATAACAATAATGATAATATTATAGAAAGTTTAAATATACCGATACTAATACCAGCACCTAAGAAAAAAAAAATGTGTTAAAATATTGTCTCGAATAATAATAAGCTAATACGAGTAATATTAAAAAAAAACACGAACGAACGTTCCTACGTTGAGTTTTTTGATTATATCATACGTCCGCTAATATGGTTTATTAATAAGATAGTGATGAAAGTTAGCCTAATAAATAAATCTTTTAAACAATAGATAATATATTTTATGAAAGATCAATAAATGGCGTACACGCCTTAAAATGTTCCTATCAATATAAATGCCAAAAAAAAATAAATTAAGAAGTGGTATAATCATCAATTAGTTGTCATGGTTATTGATTATTTATATAAAAAAAATTAATAAAATCGGTAATAAAATCACACCACGATCTGACAGTTCAATTTTTATGAATACTACTTTATTTATTAAGTGATGTAAAACTAGATTTTCACTTTCCGCTAACGAAGTTGAAATTTTTCACAAAATTCGATAAAATATTGTTTTGATATCGATTTATAAAATCAACTTTGCAAAACTAATAACGTTTTAAGATCCTACGGAGATGTTCTAGCAATTTTTCTACAATGTTCTTAGTAATTTCAAAAACAAAATTAAAGGGTAAAGTTTCATTTGCATAACTTTCAAACTAATCCATCTACCTAGTCCAATATTTAATCATTTTAATTTCCAAATATACTACGTGAATTGCTGCAAACTCTAATAAAATTTTATAGAGAGTTATCGCTAAGAAATGTTTTCAAATAAGTGTTTTTTTTTTTCAAATAACTCACAAAATAATCATCTGAATATAGACCGATTCATAGCGTTTGATAGAGTTTTCTTGTACTTCATTTTTCTTCGAGCTCTAAAATCTATATCTTTACTGAACTAGACATTACCCGTCCGCTTGGCTGGACTTAAATTTAAATTTAGCAATGCTTATCTTTCTATGATCCAAATATGCCCACAGCTTCGCTCACACACTCACACTCCTCAACACTCCCCATACCCATCCACTCCCACATCCTACATCTCCTCCCAATACACACACATACGCCTGCACCCACACACATACATAGACACAGTATGTCAAAATTATATTAATGTATAGTCTATTATTTGCGCAATCACATGTCTTACCAATTATTTTCAAGATCGTCCAAACTATTCTAAGTTTTAATAGGACATACACCACGTAATTGGGTTCAATGAGTCATATGACGAATATTTATCACAAAATTTTATAAAAAAATTTTGTGTACAAACAGAATCTACAGATTTTATAGTAATATAGATTTGTTTTCAAAGTATTTGAGGTCGAAAATAACGGAAAGTTTAAGGGTTGTCGTAAAGATCCACCCGTGTTCCAATTTTTTTTTAACATTGAAAATGTTTTTTCCGTCTCTTCAGTACGGTACCCGGTTTTGATAAGAGTGCGATAGGCACCTAGCGACCTCTTTTATTAAGACAGAAATGAAAATGGTATTAAAAGATGAGTTTTTGAAATAGCTGCAATACTTAATAAAAAGTTATATTGTGTTTGTAATTTACAAACAAATTGTCAACAAACTGTTTTTGATTTTTTTTTTTTTAATTCAAATTGCTCAAAAACAAAAAAGTTATTAAAATTATGACAAAAACCACTCTAGAGTCTTAAATTATGTACCTTTTGAGTATATAATCATAAAAGTTGGTGGATAGTTAACGGTACTTTTATAAACAAAAATAAAAATGGTAATATTATTATTATTAAAGTTAGTAATGACATGTACCAAGAAAAGTTTATAATATGCATAATATTGATTGTAATATTAATCGATACTTGTCATTTTCGATAGATTGGCATCACTCACATGATGCGCGTTAGGAAAAGGGTAGCGCGTAAACAATAGGAATACGTACAAATATTGACAAAAATACCATGCACAGCAAAAGTTTATAAAAGTGAATCATTTTGTCGTTTGGATCACGGTTAAAAATTCTAATTAAAAAAATGATGTCCGCACAGTGGCCGTGGTGGTGGCGTTCTTCATCTGCTGGGCTCCGTTCCATGCGCAGCGCCTCGTCGCCATCTACGGCACCGCCGAGGACCACTCGGCGCGCTCGCCGGGCCTGGTCTTCGTCTATTCTATCGTCACCTACAGCTCCGGGGTCCTGTACTACATGTCCACGTGCATCAACCCCATCCTGTACCACATCATGTCCAACAAATTCAGAGAAGCTTTCAAGGTACATGTTTAAAGCGCTTATTACATTTATTGTACGTTTGTGTATTATTAACCAATTAATTATCTGTTTTTGTTCATTAGCGATAATTATAACCAATCTCACTATATCCATTTATAACTCTAATTTTTATTAATTCCACTTTATCTACCCTTTTAAATGCATGTCAATGTAATGCAAAAGATTTTTTTTTATTGGAAACTGTTTCAGTTGAGTTCAGTTTCAATTTCTTAACAAAATTTTCAAAATTTTTCTTTATACATATTATAGTTTATAGAACCTTAGGGGATACATAATCGAAACTACCAAACAGTTCGACAGACATTTAAATAGTAAAATAAGGTATATGTACGTCAGCAATACAAATCAGTACATGCAAAGAGATATCCAGAATTATATAGAAGTTATCTCCAAACTTTCGCATAGCTATCGCGAAAAGAAACAAACTCATCGATGCGGTCCTAGCAGACGAGGGCCGATCTAGCCGGTAAAGACAGGGCAACACGTTATAGAGCACAGGCGTTCTTTTTCAGAACACCATGCTGCAGTGGTGCGGCGGGGGCGCGCGCGGCGCTCGCCCTCCCTGCTCGTACTCTCCGCTGGCACTCGCTCAACACCCCACCAGCAGCGGCACAGACAACTCAGGCCAGTACACAACGCTCCCGAGACGCGCGCCTCTCACGCAGCGCATTACTTAGAGTCCATATGTTGCTCAACGTTACATATCATAGATATTTATCTTTCGTATATGTTCTATGAAATATGTAATTACTAGCGCTCGCCTGCAGCTTAACACCTGTGGAAATAGAATAAAGTTTCACATTTTTCAATCCTTTCACTGTCGAATTCCGCTTTCGCCACGTTAATCCTGATCCCGTTCCAGTCACAATCGCTTTATTCGTAATTAAAAATTGAAAAACCCGTATTTTTTTGTATTACTGGCAAAATTCGCGAAATCGAAGTGAGCAATAAACTTCGAGATTATGATTATGAGAATATAGTTTAATTTCAACTCCATTTTTGAAAGTTGTTGAAAGAAAAAGTTGAAATATTAAGGTGTATCAAAGTATATATTTGTTATTTACAACTCGTTGAAAATAGTAAAGTTTTTCATGTAATGCGAAGTTCGCTATTCCAACAGAATTCTTCATTTGATTAATCGGTTCACTGATACGAAAGTTTAATATCCAATTTACTGCTCGAATGATACTTTGACACGAGAGGTTGTCAACTAAAGTGATTTCTAAGTAAATATTATTGAATGATTAATCACAACTTGATCTCCAAGCAAAATATTAAAAAAATTGTTTCTAAACATTAAAAATGATGTAATCTATAAACGCACAAACATAAGGAAAACGTGATATTATCGAAAATAAAGAAAATTATGTTGTTGAAACAAAATAAAAAACAAACAAAATTATGCACATAATGATTTTAAAGCGTATTCGTGGAAAAAACATATATTTCCCTGTTCTATTCCAATACCGATTCCAATCCAAATTGTATACCACTTAGATGCAGTCACTGGCTCTAAACACTTTCGTGAAATACTGAAGTTAATGATATGTACTTGGTGACAGTCTTTGAACATTTTTAATATACTTCTTCTATTACTTATACGATACCAGCTTTTTACCGCCGATTTGCCCGCTCGAGTTCAAAAAAACACCATACACTTAGTGTGTTCGTCTGTTTTAGTCTCGGCCTCACTTTTGGTTCGGTTTCTGGATCCGCTATCGGTCCATTTCCTTTAGTTTCACATTTGGCTTCAATTTCAACTACTTTCCTTTACAAAGCCGATCCAACTCTAGTATCTTCTGGTCTCAGTTTTGATCGGTTTTGGTTTCGATTCAGTCTCGATTCTTGCTTCCTTTCCCGATTATAATTCCTACACGAAGTTGCTGATAACGGACCATTGCAAATCCGACCCCAATCGCATTCTCCAAAAGGTCTTTATTCCTTTTTTGATTTCGATCCTAATTTTTCTCACAAACTTATTCGAAACCTGGTTTTGAATTCGTCACCAATCTTTATTCCGCTCTCGATTCTAATCACAGTTCTACTCTCAGTGTCAATTGCATTCCTGCTATCAAAGATTGATACCAAGTTGGCCAAAACATCTTCACAAATAACCTATTACTTTTCATCAGTTTTATGCCTAAACTAAGCTATTCTTACAAAACCAATGTATGATAATAATTAACTTCACTGTCTATCATTCGAAAATCTACAATTCTATTAAACATTAATTTGATATGTTGCTTATAATTTAATCAACACAAGCGACCAAAAAGGCGTTTTTTGGGCGAGAACAAATTCTCTTTGCAACGGTAAGAATCACATATAAATCTGTTGCATAAATTAAAGGTACTAATCAAACAAATGAACAGAAATAATGACTTCGTTTTATAAAATTTAGACATCGGGGCATTTCTTTCAACATCTTATCAATATGGTCATAAGCGATTTCAATCGACGCTAATATACTTCAGTATTCCTTCTTATGAGCATTGTCCTCTATACTAGCGAAAATATTTTTTATTATTATCTTTATACGTTCTATTTTTGTTGAACAGGTAACTCTCTACGAAATGAGACGACCGGCATCTACAATAGTCCGCGAAACGCGAGCATCAACAAGAGAAGTTATTTAGTTCACTCGCACACCACACTACCCTTGATGGAGGAATCCACAAAAGTGCCGCCTCTATTCTCCCCCGAAATGCTCCAAGAAAAGTATTGCCCCAGACACGGCTTAAGCAGGTGGTACGCCGGCAGGCAGCAGGCCATCGCCGGAGTCGGCAAATGTGGCGACGCTCTCGACGAGGTCAAATCGCCGGACGAGTTCAAGGGGAGCTATTGCGACTACAGACCTCGAAGATATCGTAGAACTAGGTCGATAGCCAGAACGAACTCGAACAACGACTCCATAACCAACAGCAGTCTCAAGGAGGTCAAGAGGGAGGACCTGGCCGACGAGCTCACCAGCTACGTCAAAGAGATACAACTGAGGGTGCTACAGCGCGAGAGGGACTATGGATAAATCGTTACGTATAAGTGTCGATAATGTTGCAACGTCATTTAATTAGAGAGGAAAACCGGTGAAGTGTGCGTAAAATGCATACGGTTCCTGTTTCGTACCAAAGCCATTCCTGTTTATGCAAATAAAATCGTTCTTAACCTTTGTGTACGTCGTATAGTAATCCTATGATTTTCAGTAATTCGAATTTCGTGTCAGATTTTTACATATAGCACAACTATAGAAACTTATACAGCATTTTTTTTTACTGTTTATTACCTAGAATTTATCTTTATTCAATTTTTTTCAGTAAACCGCTGATCCAGTGTGGGACAATACCTGCTAACAATCATTGACATCCAATTTGTTAACAATGATCGAAACCGATGGCTTAATCTACTCTCCTTGACTAGAAACTAATGGTCTGATTTGATTAAACGACTCGTTAGCCAATTTCTAGTGATCAGCATTCAAACGCTCTGTCCCCACGCCGCGCATTCGTATTACGTAAATATTTAAGAAGTTATAGCAGAATTAAGGCTTATGAAATCGTGCATGTGCCATTACAAGGTTTTCGCGACAGTCTTATAACTGCTATAATATTTAATAGGGTTTAATAAAAATGTTGTATTGTGCAAAAAAATATACAATATTAAAAATATTAAATAAACTAAAAATGAATTGATCGTTTAAAAACAAAATTACAGTGGTTTAAAAACGACAAATACTAACCCATAAAATATATTTTATTGCCTCATTCTTTCGTCGTAATTCTTAGCCAAGTTTCATACTAATGCTGAAGATACTATTGAAGTTTGATGTCAGCGTTTCGTGATAGCGTTAGTCTGAAATTGAAATTTTCATGTCGTCGTGGTTCTTATTGTCATTTAAATGCCATCGAAAATAATACTGTAATGGTTTTCGCAACTTTCGACCCACTGAAAATCATAAAAGGCTTATGGCAGTTAAGTTCCTAATTTTGGTGCAACTAGTCGAAAAACGCAAAATTTGAGAAATCTGACAAATCTTACAATTTACGTTTACGGTTTGCATTTTTTTTTATGCAACCCGCCGATAGATATAGTTGTCTCATACCTGTTCCAGTTTCAACGTTTTTTCTCCCGTAACAAACTTACCTACAGATACAGTTTTGCGCAATTGGTACGGAACAAAAAAGACTTTTAGTCATTATTTAAAAAATTAATTATTCCAATGCATTGTAAATATTTTTGTAAAGATGTTGTAGATGTAAAGATGCAATTATATAATGTCAATAATTACACTGAATGTTATGTATTTTACGGTCATTAGGTATAATAGCATTCATCATTTATGAATCACATAACTACGAAACGACCAGCATTTCGCATAACCAACACTAATTTTAGGTATGGACTCGGGATATAGATTTTTTAATATGCCAATAGGCAGAGGGAGCTCTTTCCGTGACTATTTTAAAAATATTTTAAATAGGTGAAGTGTATAGTTAGAATATATAAATGTACATAGGTTTTTAAAAAAGTACCTTGTATGTTTTGATACTGTCTATTTGAAAAAAAAACGCGTTATTGCAAATTGTAAATTGAAAAATGTCTGCACAAAACAGGTTTGAATATTTCAACGACGAAATCCATTAGTACCGTAATCGATTTATAAATTCTTAATATAATGTACACATAGTCATATATAATAACATCATAACACTTTGTACGCGTATTGTTCTAGTTGAGTTTTGTATAAAAAAATATTTGTTATTTTTTTTAATGCAATGATATCCAGCTGTCCTATTGAATGAATGACGGACGCCGTACGATCCCTAAATTTTAAAGTACAATTGGTTTGGGCGAGTGTACAATTTACATCCAAACCACCAATCGAAACAAGACGTGATACATATAAGCGTGAATAAGATTTTAACTTAGAAAGTACGACATACAACCTGCGAGGGCAACCTCGCACTCCCCGCTGATATCAGACAGACCGGTAGCACGACATGCACTAAACCGCAACGATGAAATTCAGAATAGAAGTGACTAATGTATTTGACAAAAAACGTGGAGAAACCGTGAGATATTTTTAAAGTTTGAGAACTTGTGATCTACAAACATTCCAAATGGAATCGCACTATCGAACTATATAAAATAAAGACCACGCTGTACAATAAAGAAGGTGGATCTGACAATCACCGTATTTTAATGGTTACGTGACATAAACAACAGTTACAATACTAGATGTCGCATGAAACATAAACATTTAGACGCTGATTCGAACAAGCTCAAAGAATAACTTAACTAAATAAAAACTTTTCTTATCGATAACGTAGACAGTAATAACGATCAATTTGATTGCATGTGATTGTTTAGACAGCGCCTCTGTCTTCTTTCATCTATGACGTCATCAATGTCTCAGAGCGACAATTAAAGTAATAAAAACGTACTTAAGTGAAAACCGTGAAACGGCTTCCTTGCTCATTTCCAGCAATTCGACACACATGAGAGTGAGTGATACAGATAGCTGTTTTTATTAAGAAGTAAGTTTTTATTGATTCTGGACGTATCACAAGACTCAATAGTCCAAAATATATTTGTATTTTTTTTTAATTTTATTGCTTTACTATTCCTTTTAAATTTCATGAAGACAGGTAATGAAAAACGAAAGATAAAAACTAAAAAATGTTTATGTTTAAGTCAATAGCGCACGGTAAACGATACTATACTTACAATAATGAGTTATTCGCTAAACAATAATCGATCTTATTCGATTCTAGATTAGTTTTATTCCATTAACCGGTTGGTTTCATTTCTCTTTTCATGCTATTCTTCAACGCAATAAGATAGGTCTCAGCGATATTGACTAGACCTCGACCGCGGCTTCGCTCGCGTGAACATAAGACGAATTCCTTGTCTTTTGTACTGGTCGCACTTGAGATCGATGTCGGTCTCAATGGTATTCCCGCTCTCATTTCTGATTCTCGCACGGCTTCTGATTCTGATTCCGGCCGTATTCTTAAATACTGAATTTGGTTCCACACACGATTTCGATATCGCTGACATTCTCAATAAAAGAAATGGTAAATGCCGTTTTCTATTCGAAAACACTATATAACAAAAAATCTTCATCCGAGGAACACACGTCTTGATGCGCAGGCTCAATTCATATGACATCCAGAAAACAAGAGGGGATACTTAGTCGACACCATGCGGCAAGATGTACGCGAAAGAAGTCTTTTAATGCAAAGTATTATGCGAAAAATGAAAAATTAAAAGCAATTGTATCGCAAAAATAAACAAGGCTAACTAATTTAGAAACACCATTAGTTTTAATTGGAAAATAAAGACGTCGTTTAATAATTACTTTTACACTTTTATGTTTTTCTTCTGAAATATCGCTAGCATAAAAAAGACCAATGACACACTTTCAAATTTAAAAAGTTGCAAAGTATGAGAAAATAGTAAAAGCTAATTTATTTTTATTGTTATTTTAGTACAGTTCACATGCCTTTACTAATTGTTCTAAGATAGTTACATGTGTGTCAGGAATACTGCAAATAAATATAACTTGTAAAAATTATATTTAAATTGAACCCTAAGAAATGTTCTAACGAATTCGATTAGAAAAATGACTTTGTCGGCGTTGTTATTATAAAGATGTTTACGACATCTTTATAATAATGATGCGGGATGTGAACAAACATTGTTTTAAACTTTGTTATGTATAAGTACACAAATTTGTTATTTTTCATCCCCAATTAATAAAGTAAGAGAACTCCTTAATTCGTAATATCGGAGTAATATCAAATTATTAAACTCATGCTAGGAGAGTACAACCTTTACGGAGTATAATCACGTCGTCACGTTAAATTACCGCCTCAATAAGCGATTATTATCGATTTAACATTTAATACGTCTACACGTCTATCAAAACCACCAAAATTCAATAGAGTAAGGTGGCCAAATAATTTCCTTAGAGAAATTCCATGAAAAGACAAGAAAAAAGAAAATTTAATATTTTTCTCGTTTCTATAAATCCTGATATTTGTCAATTTATATTTAAATACTCGATATAAATAAGATCCTAAATAGCAAATAATGATTTTCATACAATACACTATTCAACGATAAATAACAACAACGCCAATAATGTCAATAAGTACACTTTTCTTCAAGCCAAAAAATCAGTCTGTAGTTCGCGACTGTTTTTTTTAAATGTGTATATACATATTTTGGCATAAGGTTTTACTTGAAAATTATTATTTATTTTTTAATTTTTTATTAAAATTACGTATTTAATTACATTTGCTTATTCTTCCATCAAATATGCTTTTAATCAGCTCGCTTTAGCGCCATTCTTTCGCCGAAGGACACCAACCACAAAATTAATATCTCTGATATTACCTCAACAGATACAAATTACCAAAACAACAAACATGTAATAAAACCAAAATTAATCAATTAACTGTTTAATATCGTAAATATTACGGAAATATCATATTTTATTTTAATTTGTTGTTAATATACTTATCAATTTTGATTTGCCGGTTGTATCGGATTGCTAATAAATTTGACCGAACAATAAACAAAAGACTACCACGAATCGGATACAGAAACAAGCGGTTTGAAGCTAGACATTAGGTACTTCAAACATGCGCCGCGCCGCTATATCGGCAATTCGTCTATTAATATTATAAATGTCGAAGTGTATTCGGCGGTTTATTTGTTCCGCTTTCACTCAACAACGGAACAACCAATCGATGTGATTATCTCTATGGATGTAGTCTAAGTATCTGAGTATGACGTATTATGAGTACCTATTACATACCTAAAGCGGCTTCTTTCTTCTTTTTTTATACAAAATGGCGGTTCCTGAGAGGGATGGCAAAGAACTATATCTGCAACAGCAGAACGAATCAGTACTTAATGTGATATGAAGTCAGTCTATGGTTAAAATTAAAACACACAACACTTCTTTTGTACTGGAAATGGAATATCTTTGGGGTTTATAGTTTTTAACCACCCAAACCGAATGTATTTGCAGTTTAGCTATTCGATACAGCCGTGCACTCGTTTAATGAATATATGTATTTTTAATAGTCTGAACAATTAAACAAATAAAATGCATTTTTCTTTCTGAAAATTACAAACCTCATAAAAGATAACGACTAATTAACGACGTAGAAATGCAAACGCAAATGCTTCGTTTTCCTTAATTCAAGTTTTTTTTACATCGTGCCATATGCTCTTCGACCAATTACTAGATAACTTTTACACCAATTACAATAGTAACTACTTAACAAAAAAAAAGTACATAACGTCCATATACTACAAACATTATACATAAAGAGTAAAAAATTATGAATATGTCATTAATTTAAATATTTATTTCTTCGCTTTGCTAAGCAAGAAAGGGAAAATGGTTTATAGGAGAAGAGGATTGAAAGAGACCAAGATTAACCTACAGAAAAGATAGACATTTTAAATAGATTTAAGATCATTATTGGTAATGAAACCCGGACTAGGCTTAGGGATCGAGGTTTATTGCAAATTAAAATATAATGACGTTTCTTTGTCCAGGCGGGCAGAGCCGCGAGCAAAGCTAATACAAAGCATTTTAAACAAAGACCACAGACTAATATGCGGTGTCACGTGCTCCCGATTAGCACCATCATATATAGAAACAAAATATCCAGGAATTGATCTTGTAAATAAATCTTATCCTTGTATTGCCCTCGATTAGATAATTTTTAAGTAATCCTTTATTGTGAAATTTTACATATTTATTAACACAGAATGCTTCTCAATGACAATTTTAAAATGATATCTTCATTCTTTCAATAAATTCGATATCTTACATGTTTTGATTCTGAATATAATCGATTCACTGATAGAAAGATATGACGCGGTGTTCTGGTTTCTTTACAAATTTTTGAACGCAGACGTCTTGGTGTAGTTTTAATTATTCATAAGTTAATTAAATGTAATTCAAACGAGCTTCGAACCCAAAGCGTCCTTAACTTTATAAATAGCAAATAGAATGTCAAATAATCCTGCAGTGTTGACGAGTTGAATAATTGTCAAATATGATGTTATTTCGTATTAAATGGTATTTGTTAACATGATGTGTTTCATTTGTTCTAAACCTGCAAAAAACGCATTTTGCTATATTACGACAAATCACAACGTTAATACCAAGCGAAAAGAAGATTTCGAGAATGAGGAGAAGATAGATCAAAAACTCGGATCTTGAATCAAGAGGGATGCATCTTAATAGTTGCAGCAACTGAATAAAATTGCATCAACATTTTCAAGACGAATGAAAAGTACCTGCAATTGACAGGTTACAATCACGGCACAGTTTCCGCCGTTACCTTTCTGGGGTAACTCGTGAGTGCATACTTCTTCCTCGAACTGTGTTGATTATAATCTTACATTATGTTTTCTACGTAGAAATTTATTTTACCTTAATCATTAGCGCGGCAGATTATCTGAGAATTACTTGCGACTGCTAAGCTGCTGCACATAGTATTTCGGCTTCGAATTCTATAGACATTATCTAATTATTATTTGCTATTTGCTTTTCTTCGTTACTATATTTTATATTTCAATTATATAAATTAAATTAAGATTTAAAAAATATATTTTAAAAAATAAATATAAATTACATTTCGATTTTTTAGTACTATTTAATCACTTTTGTAAATAAACCGCTTGGACTGTTCTATTAGACAATATAGTCCTATTCCGAAAAATATCAGTCGAATAACTAATCAGTGAGAACATTTGTCCGTCACGTTCTAGAGTCAGAAAGTTCCTAGATTATTTACTACAATATACACCATAAATTTTAAAAGTGCTTAATAGCGATTCTATCATTATAAGCGATGCTGAATAACAATTGTAATAACAATGATAATAAAATATTTGCACTGTTTGTTCTTATCTTTCAAATAAAATAGCTTTTATTTAAAACGAACAAAAAAAAATTTTCAAAATTATTTATCCTATTCAATGATCTTTCACTCTTTCACGTGTACTACACATAAAATGCACGCACATTTTTATTGCAATACTCCAATTTGGAATTATAGGCCCCCTTCTACCGTCCGACGTATGTCACAGGCATTTTCTTCAAAAACTAGAAAAGGTGTTTTGTTGAAATTTACAGTGTAGGTGTCTTGTATAAGCCGGTACTTAGTTCGATAGTTAAATACTAAAAAAAATATTTTGTAGGAAAGCTCTCTATACGTATAACAGAAGTTGAAAAAATTTTTTTTCAGCAAACATCAACGTGTAACACATATTTCGACAATTCTTTTAAAAACCCTTTAAGTTTTTTAAGCAATTTTTCCGATTACGTTATTAATATCGAAAACAATCGCTCCGAAAGTAGCAAAGATTGTATCTCCTCCCTCTATTTTCTAAACCGTAAGTCCAAAAAATATGAGAAAAATAACAAAGATAACTCTAAATATATACTTTAAATGAAAATTATTTTTAGCATGATCATATATACTGTTTTTGAGTAATTGCCGAAAAACTGCGCTTCTCAACAAAAAGACGTAAGTGTCATGAAGATACGCTGTTTCCTGGTGCTTTTTAGTTTACACTATTTTAAAAGTAATAGTCGACATATTTACTTGTTCCTTTAGTTATAGGCGACTAGAGTGCTTATAACTGTTCTGTGCGGGAAACCACACTTTTTCCAGTAGTGCGTATCTTTATAACAATGGCTTCGGAACCCTATAATGAACATGGTCCGACATGCTCGGACCATGTTCAAGCATGATTTTTTATTCTCATTTTTTGAAGTCGGTGCCAGCAAAGGCTTTGAATATAAAATTTAATCAAAACAGAAAAGATATTTCCGATGCAAAATGGAATCAAAAAACATTTTACTTAAATACCATTTTTTTTCCGAAACTTAATTCCTACACGCTCTTTGCCAGTTTTTAACATTACGTTAAATACAGATCACATTTATATCTTAGAAATCCTTGCAAGTCAGCTGCTAGATATGAAATATAGATCCGGGATCATATCCTTAAATGTTCCCTTACGTATATCACGCGGGTGGAGTTGCAAGCAGAGGCTAGTATGTATCGAACAGTGGAATTCAAAGAAGCGCTTCCGCCCACACGAAAACCTATCTTGAATGTTAAATAGTATGTAAAAAATGTAACCAAAGTTCTGGGTATAGGAACATCAGGAAATTGCTTTTCCTTTGAAATGTTTTCTTTTAATTACGCGAGATCTATGACATTTTTTTAAATAATTACGAATGTTTGAGACACATTTTTTGACTTGCACTGCTTATTAGTTCTGGGAAATAAAAATCCTATTTTTTGCGGAATTCATGTATTTATGTAACTCTAAATTATAAATCGAATTATGAGACCTTTTCACATTTTGACACATTCTCGAATTAATATTTTATTAAAAAAATGTTAAATATAATAAAAAATTTATAAATTGTGTAGTTTATTTTTCCAAATAAGAAAATACTCTAAGTCATTGCTTGAATGAATTGTTTCTCTGTGAAACGGAAAAGAGAAGAGTTCAACTCTGTAGCTCTTATTTATTATTCCCGATTTTAATAAGAATCTTGCGTTTCTGCTGGTAAGACTCGAGTTTTTGTTCAGAAAAACGTTGTTGATAGTCTTTTGATGTTGAGTATAATACCTAACACCTGCCTACCTTGCTAACTTTCTGTCGCTTAGAATAGCGTACTGTTATGAAATGCAAGAATACACACCTTTTTATGGGATGTTTCAAATAAAAATATGAAATATTTAAAGAAGTGAAATACTTAACATACTTTACAATTTTATATAGAAATTATGTATAGTCGCGACAAATTTTAATGTAATGTTATGATGACATTCTTATTAAAATATGGAGAATATATAATTATGGTAATTGCTGGTTACACCCTTTTTTAGGATCTAAAATATTCAACAGGCACTTAAAAACGCGTAAGCGTGATACAGCTCGCAGATACGAATGGCAAATTGCAACACTGTCTCTGAAATTGCATTCAGCAAGCCTACCTTTCGTTGATCACGCCGCCCCTTTTTCTGTCCTGCAGGAAATTCCTTATCCTAATAATTCTATCCTAATAAAAGTAATAGAAAATTATTATAGGATATCAAAATTCAGGATGTCCTTAGAACATCCAACCGAGCGGCACACTTATGTACAACTAGCAAATTTAATATTCACAATTATTGATCTCAACACAAAATTTATAGATACGAGAGTCGCCTTCGGTACAGACACAACAATTTTGTCGTGTAAATAGCGTGAAATAAGTAAATAATACAAACAATTGCCGTTCACGTCAGCGCTGATGGCGGTTACTCTTCATCGGCAAAGATTGAACACCATCGACAGTTCTTCGTCGTCGACATTCGACATGCTCTTCGAAAAATTCTTTCTCGGTTAATAGGAGACGGCGAGTCATCAGCGCACGCGCAGCAAAAGGTCGAAAGAAAATGAAAAGAAGGAACAGACGTTTTAAGTCAGAAACATTAACAATGACTCGCTTTAATTGAAAACTGTGTCGAAAATTTGATATTGAAAAAATATATTAAATTCGACACGAAACATATCAATCAAAGATAGGCAGGATGTATTTTAAAAATCGTAATATCACTCGCGACTTATGTCCTGCGTGACTTTTACGTCGCTGGAATACAATAATACGACCCCACTGTAAAAACATACCCTCACGCGATATTTTTGTTTGAAATTAATAGATTTCGACCCCTAGCCCTCCACACTGGCCCGGTGGGGACCGCACGCCGCAAACAACCGCTGTCATTAACATCGTGACGACATCTGGCAAGCGACAGCCTTACGCGCTCTCTGATTCGCGAATCGAGTGGTTTGATTAGACTTAAATCGAAAACTCGTCGAAAAATCGAATCAAACTCGGTTCAGATTTGAGTCCGCCACCTTTTGATTCTGATACGACACTCTGACCGCTCGACCGCTACCGCACCGCTCCGCGAGCACCGGGCCATTGTAGTATTACGAGAAGGATAAAAAAAAAGATAATTGCCATGAGAAAAAGAGTGATGCATGTCATCTGGACACTCCGTAAGTGTAAAATACGTGAAATAAATATACGCGAATATATGAACTGTCGGAATACATACGAGACGATAAGGGGGGTAAATAAACGCGTCTCTTCTAATACTGAACGCATATACGCATGTAGTTTTATTTATATTGATTATTTAAAATATCTTACATCATAAAACTTTGACACTTCAAAACTCCATATTAAACGATTAGCAACAACGACAATAATTTTTAACGCCATATATACATCGGAAGATTAGCTTATCTGCATTAAAAATAAAACATCTATAAATCAGGAACGGAAGGAAATCACTCGCGTTCAATTTATGAGAGAATATGTTGCGCAGAGAGGCGACATAACAATGACTTCACTTTTTGTCAACACTCGTTTTCGTTCACCATCTTATTTATGCAACATTTCTTTATACATCTTCCTTAAGCCATAAGGATGCAAAAACAAGAAGCTACTTACTGACCCCCTCCCCCCTTCTGAATGCTGGCAGGTGACAGTTAGTATCTTAATGGCAAAAAAGGTCGCAGGGCGCAACGCACTGCGGTCGCATGTCAAGGGAGCTTTTCTTCGGCGGAGGGTGCCGATATCCTCGAGTCGATAGGGGACCAACCTTTGGGCGAGCATCAATAAAACACGTACGGTGTGTGCATGGTTCAATGACCTGAAATTTATACATGCGTAATTTAGATACGACAATATCTTAAAAACATCTACGTAAATCATTTTTATATTAATAATGAAGCCCGTAAGCACTGTTTATGAACCTCTAATTCATCGACACACGACTTTTGCACGACTCATAATGCGAAGCATTAAGAAGTGCTCTACGAACGAATAATTTTTTCCTCAATTTCGTAACTTTTTCATCAATAACACGATTAATAATTCATGTAATTTTATTAACCTGTGCACTATTTGATAGATTTTAATGAAGATTAATTTTATCACTGGTTCAAATCGATTTAACATAATACAATTAGAAAAACTATCAAAATAGTCAAAGAAATTTCCTGTCAATCAACACTTTTTTTCGTTCCGGACACGATAGCGAGCGTAAAATTCACTAATTTGATCCATTTTTTAATAGCAGAGATCCACTGTCCGGAGATTGGTATTGAAAATGGTTAACTTGATTTGTGTCGTTTAATAGTTATTAACAAAAAACGAATGAACATTATGAGTCGTGCACTTTTGGATTTTCCAAATATTTTTATAACATCCCGAATATCCTATTTAACCGACTTCGAAAAAGGAGGCATTAAATTCGCATATGTTACTCTATTAGGACTTTCAAACAATACACAAAATTTTATAAATGTATTTAAGTTTGTATGTAACTTTGCATTTATGTATGTTTGTCCACGCATTTCTCCGAACCCATAATCGGATTGTAACCATTCTTTATTTATTGGCTTACATTTACTTTAACTTAAGGAACAGTGCAAATTTTTACAAAATCGGTTAGGTGGGTACATTTCAAGATACGAATTAATACAGATAATAGTGACAATATGGTTTTTTGACACGGGTAAACGTGTATGGTGTCAAAGAGAAAACATTCAAAACCTTGGTCAAAATTTAGCGTGTGTAAGAAAACAAAAAAATTAAAATTACTGAAAATAAACGGGTCTCACAGTACAAATTTATGGCGAGAATTGAAATGAATAAAATTTCCAAGCCATCCGATATAAGCTACTGGAGTGGATTATGATTACTCAATAACAATTCTAGTTTTTACTCAAAACTAAAAAAACGAAATAAAAAAATTAGTTTAAAATGACTAAATCGATTAAAAAAAAAAAACACGAAATTATTGAATAATATTTTTATATATACACGAAATTTACCAACAAAAACAAAGTCGAAACAAATTATGAGACCTGCAATTTTTTTTTTCTAGTTCAGTGCCAAGCAATTAAGAAATATATCTGTCAAATGTGAAAAAAGGAAATCCGCAATATCAACAAAACAAAAAGTACAACTATATTGTTGAAAAAATCTGGTACAAACATTACATACATGTAAGTAAGTACGCCCGAAGTACATATAATAATCATGTGATACACAAGTACGTCTATAACTTAAGCACATTGGCCAGGCGCTGTATTGACATTGCTTTCATCATTAGGCTGATGGTGGGTACCATGCAAAATGCAGCCAAGAACAGGTTTTTCTAAAGTAATAACAAAAACCCATGTTCCTACATATCCACAAACATTAGATAGTTTAGTATAATGGCTTTTAATTCCATTTCGCGTGGGAAATATCGTTTCTGCTTTGATTAAGTTTTATACTCAAAATACAAAAATAAGGAACTGGCCAAGAGCATGACGGATAATGCTCACTATAAGGTTCCGAAGTCATTATTTCAAAGAGATCCACTGCAGATGAAAAAAGAAGGTTGTTATAAATTTTCGCCCCATCGCCGGTCACTCACACCATGGGATTCCCGGAAACTCTACAGGGATATTACGCCAGCAAGATATATTCAATTTGTATATATTTAATATTGTTTATAATTTTTAATTATCACGTTTTTTATAAATTATCGCACAAAATTTTAGTGGAAAGTATAATATATACCATGCGTATAATTTAGAAAATATTCTGTGTGCTTAATGCCATCTAAATGCATCCAGCTGTTTATACGTAATTGAATTACAAAAAGCCAAATACAGTATTATAATAATAGAAAAAATTCATCGGCGGACCTCGAATCTGCTCTTTTATTACAAGTCCCCATCCAAAAATTCAATTTTAGTTAGACAGGATTGATAAATATCGAACGTCTAAGCAAATGTTAGCATTATTTATTCAAATAGTAGTATAATTTATTCAAGCTTATTCGGCAGATCATCAGAAATTCATAAACAATTGTTTAATATTTCTCTTGTCTGACATCCGTTAGGGGTTGTTGAATTTTAATGACTTTTCTATAGAGAAAACTGGCCTTCTAAAAACGGATGTTACTTACTTTTCCAAGAAGCGATCTCAAACAATAGAAGCATTTAATAAAATCGCCTACATTAACTAAAAAGCTGGCCAAGAACATGTCGAACTATGCTTGTTATAGGGTACCGAAGCCATTACCGCAAAGAAATGTACTACAGACGAAAAAAGTACGTTGTTACACTTTTTCCATGTTTCAGTACAAAATAGTTATAAGCACTTTAGTCGCCAATAACTAGAAAAACAAGTAAATATGTCGACTATTACTTTTAAAATAGTGTAAGCTAAAAAGCACCAGGAAACAGCGTATCTTCATGACACTTACGTCTTTTTGTTGAGAAGCGCAGTTTTTCGGCAATTACTTAAAAACAGTATATATGATCATGCTAAAAATAATTTTCAATTTTTTAAGTTTCAAAATTTTAAGTATTGATTTATTAAGCCGTCTGCGCCGGCTCAAAACGTGCATACGTCAAATTATATGTGACGGTAGTAGCGTAAACACTAAAGTACAACAACGATCAATAAAAACCGACCAAGGGTGAGTGGGGCTCGCGTAAGAATTCCGGTTGATTAAAAAGTAAACAGCCCCGTGGTGGTACGGAACCTTCGCTGTGCGAGACACACTTGAACTTTTTTTTAATGTCGAATGACTGTGTTTGTTTTTGGTAAATCAATTTATACGTTTTCATTAGAATTATATTACACAATATATCTCACATACATATTTATATCAGATGTGTTCTAAGATTTACGCATTTTGAATTTCGGAATAATATATGAAAAATAAAAAAATATTAGCGAAAACTCTATCTTTCTATACACAGTAGTTCCTGTGCTAGATATTTTATTCTTCATTTCGATAATTGTTTTCTTCTCTTTCATTAAAATTTTTGTTACTTGCATTGCATTGCATATTTTCACATATTATTAAATAAATTAATGCGTGCGCAACAGTAGCGTCCGCTGAAATATGAACTAATGGGCAATATTTGAGACATAATATTGACAATATAACAAAGTAACTATTAAAGAAGTGAAAAATGTAGTTAATACTTATTAATATTGTCAATAAAACGTAGCTAAAAAACACAATTAAAAACGAGGATTAAGATATTACAATTATGTAATCCCGTAAAAATAAATTTTTATTAATAAACAGAAAAGTTACTTAATAATTAAATAATTATTGTATATTCGTATAATTAATTTGTATGTTCTCCATTTTTCGTTTCGAATGAAACATGAAATTATAATTAACATAGGATCCGCTCAATCAACCATAAAATTGTATTTCAGCCACAGAAATCAAAGGCAGAAATGTAGTCCTTGTTGATTTCATAATTAGTTAGTAAGAAAAAAACATGCATTTTTTTTTAATTTTTAATATTTTCAGTGTTACTTTTATTACGGAAACGGTGGTCATATAATGGAATACAAGATTTTTTACTACAGTTATACATCAGTTTTAACTTCCCGCTACGAAACTTGAAAAATTTTCGTAAAATCAGGAAGTTACGGTTTTCATTTCGATTTTCGAAAATCTAGTTTTTAGTAGATCCTGATGTTTTAGAGTCCTAGAAATGTATTTCGATTATTTTCCGTTTGTATGTAGCATGTGTTTGTATGTGTGTGTGTGTGTGTGTGTGTGTGTGTATGTGTGTGTGTGATGTGTGTGTGTGTTATTGGATGTGTAAACCTCTCTTAACTTTTGAACGGATTAACCGATAAAAACGCAGTTCGCGACATTCAAAAGCAATCCACTCAACATAGACTTTTTGAAACTTTAACCTAGTTCTACCGAGTAGATTTAAAGGAATCTCAAATATGATATTTTTAAAAAAAAGATTATTGAATTAACTTTTAAAATACTCTACCAATTGAAACGAGCATCAATTGCCACAAACTGCATAAAAATCGGTTAATTTGTTCAAGAGATATCGTTAATGAAATTTTTTTTAAATATTAGATTATTTTTAAATTACTCTACCGATAAATTCTAAAATCTATCCAATTATTTTTTGTTTGTTTAAGCTATTATAACGCGTCGTCGTTTTGGAAAAAAATGATAGAGCTGAAAATCATTCTAAAATCTTTGAAACATTTATCTCTTGAACCCCTTTTACGAGTCTCGTTTTATTATCTTAAATAGGGATCTTTATAATGATTTTACTTAGAAGCGGCACAGACTTTTCTCCGTGGATTGTCATTGATATATTTGTAGTAATTCGTCCTAACACGGAGAATAATAATAATAAAATATATACTTTCAATATACTATGTTTCCTGAAAAAATTATTGTATTATGAGCTGGTATACCTGAGTATCGAATACACCATGCGTCAATAGCTATCATATAATAAATATGTATGCCGAAGCGTGTCGACGCCGTTGCTGGCGAAGGCCGGCGGCGGCCGAGACCGCCCGGGCAAGCCGATAGACACTCTTCCTGTTGCCAAGTGGTTTTGTTGCATACAGGTGTTCATAATTAGGAATATTACGATCGTAGCGTTACGTGGCTCGGCGTGGCAGCATGATGTTGATATATTACATTAATTTTGTAATTTAAATGTAATTTTGTATTTCGATGTATAATTTTTTAATAAATTTAATTTTCAATGAGATCTCTAATCTGTTCTTCGACTTTGATGGTAATTGATCGATTTATAATTGAGTTACGTGAGGTTAGCCTAATCGTTAGTCTATTGTTTTTTGGACTTTTTGACAACGTTAATTTTTCAGGTGCAACAGTCGAGGATAAGTGGACAACGCTTGAACGAAACTACACAGGGTGCTGAGCTGGTCGATGGCATTGCTACGACTGGGTTATGATGAAGGTCATCCGCTTACGGACTCGAGAGATGCTCGATCAGGCACCGCGTAGAGACGAGATGCACATCTAAAAACCCATCGGCTCGTCTAAGTTCATTCTATTCAATTTGAAATAAACAAATGTGTAAACGAAGCCCTATACCAATGATTTATTTCGAACCATATTGTTCCCAGGAAACGGCAAATGATGTCCTTCTGTTTTTAGTATAACGACGTAATATAATTAATATAAGCATTTAAATACAAACACCACACATCTATATATACCTCCAAGGTATCTTAGTATCTAAATATAGTATAATTGAAGAGGAAGTGTAGATGAGAATACCGATAAACTAACTCTATGTAGATAGAAAATACACTCTCAAGAAATTAATATACGTTCCGATTCCATACATTTAATCAGCGCTGAACGGAAGACTGACGATCCCTCCTATAATATTCTGGAAGGCTTTTGTAACTATTAATTTCACAGTTTGATTTATATGCCGTTCGAGATATGTAATACGTAATACGAGGTTTCTTGTATACAACCCTCGGAATGCTAATTTTGCTTGTGCACACATATTTAGAATTTGATGTTGACAGCAAAAACTTGTTTACACTTTTTGTAAAGTGAATGTACATTAACGATTAAACAGCAAGTTACAATATTCAATATAATTACAGCTAAACTCAGCTATCTGTGACACGTGCACGACACGACACCTACAACATTTTCGATTCTGATTTTGATTTCGATTCGCGTCCCGACTTCGTTCAGGCTTCGCACTCCAACATCGTGATATTACAAATTCATCGAATTTAATGTGAGTGTGATATGTGTGGGCCGGCTAGGACGTTCCTAAGTAGAAATATTCCTGCGAGTGCCGTTGTCTTTTCTGAAAAAATCGTCAGTGATAGGTTCACAATTTTCATTCATGGCGGCGTACACAAATAAACAAAAATTTATTCAAAAATGTTGTTAACGTGTTATGTTACTTGTTACTTATGTTACTTACCTCTATTTCATCTAACAGTTTTTGTGTGGCTAACTATATATGTATGTATATAGTTTAATATTTAAATAACACGAAGGTTTATTTAAATGTAAAAACTTTAAGTTTCATAGAGAACTTTTTAAAATTCTCATTAAGAGTGGCAGAATATTTTTTTGGACATATCTTATGATATTTTGGACTGAGAACGAAAAAAAATTAGGGAGATTTTTTTTTTAATGAATGAACGCATCTTTTTCTACATTAAATTCTATACAAAAAGTTTCACTGAGTCAAATTTTTGTCGTCGATATTTAAGTTTCTGGAATCGTTAAATTTAAAAGTTTCCAAAATCTCATTTTACAGCTAAACTATTACAGACAGAACAAAAAGTTAAATGACAATTTTATAGTTCGTCTGATGCCCGGTAAAAAAAACCGCGACCCGACCGCGTCCGCGCTTGCAGTCGGGCCGAGCACTTCCTAAAGTTACTTAGGCAAAATTGTTCTAAAAAAAAGAAGGAGATTTTGAATATGTATTATATTTAACTTAAATGTCGAATGCAAACCTGTGTAATCCAAAAACATATGAAGACGACAGCGCGCGAGACGAGTGAGCGCACATGTAAACTTGTGTCGGCTGAATGTGCGTATTTTCCATACAAGCAAATAAGCTGGGCACACCTTGGTGTCCCATACATACATGCCCCTACATGATAAATAAATATAAACACGTAATAAATCACATTTTAAAATTAGTTTTTATTTTATCACACCATGTAATGGTTTTACAAAATCGACAATTAACACGATTAAGACGCAAGCTGCACTAGTGCCGCCAAAGGCCGTCGATCTAGTCAACGCTTACCTGCCGTCGAGATTTTAGGGTGGAGACACGTTAAAAGTGTGTCCCCGACTTCGTCTGCGTTTTTGCGCTATTGAAGTGAACTACTTAATTCTAAGAATTCTTTCTCTACTTAATAAAAATCCATGAACCGAATAAACTACTAAGATTTTCCCTTGGCTTCATATACATATTTGCATTATTATATACATATTTGAAAAAAAGGAATTACTTTTAATGGTACACTACTCTTAAGTAATACAGTACATATTTGCCTCAACTTCGTCGAAATCACGTCAGTGATGGCTAGCGGAATTGAATTCGAAAGCTGGACGGGAGCAGAATCGAGTCCAGACGAGGACGGAGGTTTAAATCTGTCTGGGAGTAGGATTTGAATCAATATTATGACCGGGATACGAATTGGAACCTGTACCGGGGAAAAAATTGGAAACGGAACCAGGATTGTGACTATAGCGAGATCGATTAGCGTAAAATATGAAGGAATATATTTTATGCCTACATAGAGGAAACCGCGAACGAAAAGTTAACATGCACTGAGAAAAATGTCATTTTGTTGGAAAGAAAAGGTATTAGTTTAGCCCATTGTTAAAATGGTATACTGTTCAATTGATAGTAATCTTTAAGGAATATCTAGACTACCCATAATTTTACAAGTTTCACATGACAAATAAAGGTACAATATTAGTCACAGTCATGATATTATATATTTATCGTCAAGAGTTTGATGATGTATAAGGAAGTAACGTTAACATGCTTTGATATGTTCACATTAAAATAATGATGTCACAATTGAATAAGGAGTAATGAAGAAGATACGGGAATTACTAATATATTTATTGGAGAAGAACAGCGACAAGATTTTATGGTGATTAACATTATAGGCAGAGTACACTTCACAGTAAAATGTTTAATCCGTCGTGATACATCACAAAGTCATTTCGATGTTTCTCTTATTTGTAAACGTACCTATTATATTCCATAACACAAAACGTCACCTCAAAATAACACCTTATTCATAATAAAATATGAAAGTTTTAATAAAATTATTTCATGAAATTACTATTATTTTTTTATCTATACATGCCATATACCAAAATTATTTTAGTGCTTATATTGAAATTATCATAACATTCCCTTTAAATTATTAGTAAATAAATTTTCTAGAAAATTTATCATGACGTAATGTCTTGGTATTGGTAAATAATTAAAATATATTTTGCTTTCCTGTTGATCTAATAGGAAAACATACATTACTTCGTGACGTCACTTGCTGTACGTACCAATCAAAAAAGCAAGATACATTTAGAAACGGCGCCTGATTGGTTTGAGTCGCGTCAGTGCTGTCGTTGAATCTAATTTACTTTATCAACGTTTTATTAATTCGAAATAGGTCGTTATTTGGTGGTATTCATTACCTGGGCTATAGTATTATATACGTTCTTAATACTTGGTTATTTTATATGCAAAATGGATCAATACACGAGTGATTTGCTAATAAAATGGGGTTACTCGAGTACGTCAGTGTATTTGCTGGTAAGTTTTGATTTATCCTTTTAATGTTATTAATACCTACGTAATTGTGTCACTTGTCAGCTTAGGTAAAATGCTTATTTGCTTACATAACTTTCTATTAAGTTGCGTGATTCTAAAGGATTCAGTATGCCTCTCACATTCAATGTTTTAATTGTTACCCACTTTTTATTGTGTTTACGTATCTAAACAGCATTTTTATTTAATCTATAGCCGCTCGCATAGATTCTATGACATTGAAATGTTAGAGCCAAATGATGTGGCTCAACTAATAAATCCAATTGAGACCAATTACGCTTTAAAGCTAATTTAGAAGTTTGGAAAAAAGAAATGGTGGTAGCAGGTCAAAACAGGGTTTGTGTCTGTTCGATCTAATAGATTTTTGAGTTCAAAATAATTACGCTTTGTTGCAATATTCATTTACAATAACTATTATGTAAATAATTCACAAGGCTGTTGTGAATTATTTACATAATAACCTGTTGAAAACATCCAATAGATTCCAATAAGAAATGTTTGTATTGAGACCTAATGTGCTTTTGTCGCTACTAATCCATATCCATACACATAAAAACTTTCGAAGGAAAGAAACGAAAAGTTTAATGCAACTTATGTCTACAGTTCCTATCTGGATTTACATATAAAATACATTATTTTTTCCGATTGTGGAATTGTCATTTAAAAGCATTAAAACATTTTCTATTTCGTATTAGGAAATCCACATTGGTTTTGTGTCCACGTGGACTTATGATAAGAACAAATATAAACCTACAGGTATGGCGCTGATAGGATCCAACCAATCTCATTAAGTCCAATAAAGAAACCTCGCTATGATGGATTCACATATAGATTCCTAATTTAACTCTATCTGGAATTTTTTCTTCCAGATAGATTACATACAAACCATTACAGATTCTATTGTTGCGTATGGGAGTGTATTGGATGTTTTCAACAGGGCTTACATGCTTGTGACTGTATAAATGTAGTTGGAATTTTATAAACAATGTTCTATTTTCTTTCTTTAGAATGTAACTGCGGATGTTAATGAAACACCATTAGATTCAAGCTTTATGGGAAGATTATTAAGAGATTTAGACAATCCTTCTGAGAACTGTTCTCCTTCAACTTCAATTCAAAGAGATTCTAGCTGTTTGGCACCGAGAGTGATAACATTGAGAATGAGGTAAGCATATGAAAGTGATTGACATATATTAAAACTCTTTGTGATCCTAAATTACTGAACTTGTTATTTTAATGCTTTTACTAAAAGTTTTCCTGAGCTTTCCTGCCATAAAAAGCACCTAAAAAATGGAGCATATTTTTATCTGGAGTTCATTTATTTATACTTTCAATAACATTCTAAAGGATTAAATAGGCCTAAATGCTACTAAAATGTTATTGTTTTAAGCACTAAAATTATTAGTTAAATACAGAATAATTAATTTTCACTTGTCTGAACTAGGCATATTCTGTAAGTATGGTTTCATACATAATTTTTCAACTTCATTAATAAACAATGGGCAATGAATGATTGTCTGTTTATGTAAAATTCTCAATTATAGTAAAGTAGTATTAAATATATATATTTAATATTCCTATTAAATATATACATATTATGTATGTATATGTGTGTGTTTGTAGTGTGTGTTTGTGTGTGTGTGTGTGTAAAAATGTATAAACAAAATCATTTTAAATAAGAACTGGTTAATATTTAGGTATTATTTGAAATTATTGAATAATGGTTTACTAAAATTTTATGTTTTAGGTGATACTTATATTGCAAAAACTTTAGAAGGCAGGGCAAAGCAAAAGGTCAGCACAACAATGGCTTACTAAATTCAGAATTAAGAAAAGAACTTGCAAATTTAATTATTCGGGACAAGTTACAAGCTGACCCCAATAAGTTGCTTTCAGGTCCATCCTTATTGAAAATTTCTCACCAAATAGCTACGATATTCCCTCAGGAATCACCAGTGCATTTCTATGCACCTTATCTAAGAACAGAATTTCAGACCAAACGAAATGCTTCTGGAATTTTATATATAATGCCTATAGCACAAAAAGACACCTCAGATCACTAGGAGCATTACCTGCATCAAAGCGATCAACTAGCAGACGACAATCCACAAATTCAGATACAAAACGTACCATTCCTTCTGGAATTATATTTGAAGGTGGTGAATAAATATCATTTTAAAATCAATTAATCATTATTTTAGTGTAAATATTTAATTATTGACTAAAATAAATATTATTTGTAGAGCATTCTACAGTGGAGGTAGCAGAATTGCTTAAAATTTGGAACATCCTGACCCTGGACCCTGGCAGACAATTGAACAGACTTGGACTTCAACACTTTCTGCACGGATACATTTTTGTACCAAGAAAAGGTACTTTAGCAGACTACCTTAATCGATTCCCAATTTTGAAGTCTCCTTCCGGATATCATCTTCTCCTCCAAGATTTTCAGAAATTATACCCTGAAAATGTGATGGGATGACAGTTTTTCAAATAGTACCAAAAGAATAATAGAGCTGGCCATATCAAAAGTTAAACAAACTAAAGACATATATCTTAAAAGGACTATTGAAGATTATATTGGATCCATTGATGGTAATAACATTTCATATAACAATATTAGTATATTTCAATTGAGGATATTCAAACACTATATGTATAGCTACTCAATAGTTAAAACAATCTGAAGTATAATCTCTTTAGTATTTTATCCATTGTCATTTGGTGTATGGAGGTAAGACTTTGATTTCGACTAGAGATATTTTGAGTTCACACACTGGAGGAGCAAAATATAACATGTAAATGACTAGTTATCTGCTATTCTTAGCTCGAGATAAGTTTAATGAGTAACAACAACAGGTGCTTGTGGCATGCTCAAAATGTTTTGACATGAAATTGGCTAAATGTAGTATACATATATGAAAACCTTTGGTAACACTTTTAAGGATGTTTATTTTGTTATTTATGAATTTACAATCTATGAATTAATATTATTTATCCCTTTTCTTTATTATATATTTTTTTATAATAAAATTTAAATTATGATATAGTTTTACTAAAAGCGTTGCAATAATTTTATTATAAAGAACAGTTTAATAATGAATTGAAAAACCAATTTTCACACCTGACTCTTGTTCTTCCCCGCGTGCCAATTTTACGTCACTGCGACACTTTCATGACTAACTTCCTAACTTCACAGTGGCAAAGTTTCGTGCGTTATACTGTACATCCATTGAAAATATGAAACTCTTACAGAATCCTCATGTCTGTCTGTCTGGCCATCTACTTTTACAGTAAAATTTCTGTGAATCCAGTTGATGACATACAAAAACTAAGTTTTCTATTTATCTCCAAAATTGTGGGAGATTTAAAAAACCAAATGTTTAGTCTTGTAGGGAATGGAATAGCATGAAGTCTATTTCATGCAAATTTCACTCACATTGAACCAGTTTTTTACAATAAATTCATGGTGTAACTATAATATCTATATATTTTACAAATAACTTGTTCCAGCTAACAAAGAAGAATCTGAACTAAATGTCAGTCTACTACTGCCCTTTATAATTAATATAAGTCCAGTACGACGTAAAGACTCTTGGAAGGCATCTCGAAGTGAAGTTAGGGATGGATTCATAACTCATGTGCCGACTGATAGAGAAATTCTTGTTGCATTAGCTGAGCGTCGAAAACTTGCCAAGGTTGGAGCAACATTGCAGCCATTAGTTATTTATTGTGGAGAGTCCATTCAAAAATTACAAAAGTATATGTGGTATAAAATACTTTGTGAGTTTCCCACTTCAAAGGAGTCGATGGTGCTTTTAAAATATTTCATTCCACTGCAACTGAATATCCTAAAGAATCTTATGATATATGGATATTATTACAATTAGCCTTTATGATATACAAACTGACTTTGATCGTCCTACAGCAGCTGTAAAACAACTTATGGTTGATCTTCACTTTAAGGAAAAAGTAAAGTAATGTTTAAAATATGTTTAGATATTGGATTACAATATAACTGCTCTTTTGTTAAATAAGTTCAAGTAACTATTTATGATGTTAACTTGTTATGTTTGTAAGCAGAAATTGGAGAATAAAAAGCTTTTATATCATATAAGAAAAACTTGTCTGCTTACTCTGTCCTTGCACTGGGCTATAGATGTGGTGAAGTAGGATGCTTTCGGAATTTTAGTGATATAAATTCATTCAGGCGCCATGTTAAAACACATCTTTGCTATTAAAAGTTACCACAGAAAATAAACAAATTATTGCTAAAGAGCATACTGATATGAAATCTAAAATTGTTAAGAAAAATTCGCATATTGGTACCTCCAATGTTGATGAAACACTCCTTCATCAAACATCTTCTTTTGTAGCTTCACTTTACAAAAATCCAATTATACCACGTTCGACAGTTCAAATTGTAATTCAAGAAATGCAAAAGTTTCACATTAGTTTATCAGAGACTCTAAGACAAAAGTTTCAATCACATTTTTCTAATGAAAACTTTACAGATGATATAAGTGTTGGTGTTGATGACATGTTATCCTTACTAAACAATTCTATGAGTCCTTTTCGATCTGAATTTAAACGATTACAATATTTTACAACTCTGGGTACTTATATTCCTCCAATTGAAACTATTATAGGTCATCGTGTAGACACAAGATTACAACATAATCAATGTGCATTACGTACTCGACCATGTATCATGCAAATTATTCCTTTATCATTAGTTTTACAGTTTTTTTCTATTGAAGCAGTTTGGTTGGAGACAACAAATTATTTGAAATATTTAAGTAATAATTCTAAGTTAAGTGAAGAAAACCCAAATATTAAATTGGCTATAGAAAATGTAATTCAAGGTTCAGTTTGGCAAAAATTACACATCACGTAGTTCATAATAATCCCATTACATTACCTATAGTTATTTTTATGATGAATTCGAGGCAGGTAATGCTTTAGGTAGTCACGTAGGAATACACAAACTCGGCGGAATTTATGTATCACTTCCAGCATTGCCGCCACATTTATTTTCATTATTAAGTAATATTTTCTGTTGGCTATCTGTCATTCTTCCGATAAAAGTAATTTGGAAATAAAGCCATTTTACACCAGTTATCGAACAATTGAATTTCTTACAAAATACTGGAATAAAGGTTAATAATAAATTTTTTGATGGTACTGTTAAATTTAAAGTTGTTGCAATTACAGGAGACAATTTAGGACTTAACTCGATTTTAGGTTTTACTGAAAGTTTTTCAGCAAATTTTTGCTGTAGGATTTGTAATGCTAATAAGTCTGACTTGCAAACAATGACATTTGAAAATATTTCTTTGTTACGAGATATGAATTCATATAGAGAGCAAATCCTACAAAATGATTTGTCTAGGACAGGAATCAGAGAAGAATGTTGCTGGTTTGCTTTAAAGGAGTTTGATTTATTTGAAAACGTGGCAGTGGACCTTATGCATGACCTTTTGGAAGGAGTTGCCCGATATACTATGACATATGTCATCAATCACTTCATTGACATTAAACTCTTAAATTCACATATTTTGCAAGAGAAATTGGCTTCATTCGATTATGGTCCAGATGCAAGTTCAAAACCATGTAATTGTATCATTATTGAAGTTTCGAGAGTCAAAATAAAAACCTCAGCAGCAGAAATGCTTACTTTAATTCGCTATTTTGGGCTTCTCGTAGGATCTTACATTCCTATTGGACATGAAGTTTGGCATTTATATCTTAGCCGCACAATTGTTGATAGATTGCTTAGTCATAGAAATACAGTGATACGATAGAACAAATGAAGTGGATGATATCTGAATTTAATCAATTGTATTGTAAACTAACTGGTGAACCTCTTAAACCTAAATTTCACTTTTTAATCCATTACCCAGTTATGCTAATGAAATTTGGACCTCTATGCCATTTGTGGACTATGCGGTTTGAAGCTAAACATAGAATATTAAAAATAGCTGTAGAGCATCTTGTAGTAAAATAAATATTTGTAAAACTATTGCCATAAAAATCAATTGATATTGAATGATTTATTTTGAAACAAACTATAAGTTTCCAAATGGAATGTGGTAAAAACGGTTTTAGATCAGGCTACTGTTGATAAATTTCATGTAGGTTATAATGTATTTGCCAAATATTCTGTCACCTGGGTGAAGTTAAAGGTGTTGTAGGTTAAATAATGTGTTTACAATAATATTGGTGAAGATACACTTTTACCAGTGTTTGGTTTAATTGATACAATATTGATTACTGAAACAGGAGAAGTCTACTTCCATTGCTTATTACTTAACTCGTTGTCCTTTGATACGCATCATCATGCTTATGAGGTTGTCAGAACTCGCCAACTTCAATGTGTTTCACATAAAGATGCTATCGCCCTTACCCAAACACATTAACCATAATGAGAAATTGCACTTTATATGTGACAATTAGATATTCAGTAGATTAACTAGTTTTGTGATGGGGATGGGTCATTATTTAGGAAGATATTACAATGATAAATATGTTTAAGTATTTTAAGTTATTAGAATAGTGATAGTTATTACTTCTCTTTTTTTGTCTTCAACTCATTTGAATGTTCTTTAATTCATTTGAATTTCTAGAATTCAATTTCTATTTAATAGCCAAATGTTGTAATTTTAAAATTGTAAAGATTTAGTAATCTATAATGGCTAGTCTAAGATAATATAAATGTCAATGTTCTTAATTAGATTAGGTAACTTGTTTGGTTTGATAAAATTTAATTAGTTAATTTTATAGATTACTGCCTTGATAGATGTCCTATGTTTACATAAAACTTTTGATTTCCAATTAAAGAGTAAGTTCCTACTTAAATTTTGAGACTAAAGTACATACTGAGAACAAAAGTCTTTCAAATAAGACTTAAAGAATTATTTAATTGGCTTTCAATAATAGTTCTGTTAGTTATTATATATTGAAATACTTAATATAAGTAGAATTATTTGAAGGCTATGAATATTGCAAATTGAAAATGTTTGTGTTGTAATTAATATATTGTACCTATGTTATCTAGTATAATAAAACAATAAATAAATAATGAATGTCTTATTTTATATACACTGACCTACTCAAGAGATTTCAATTTACTGTGGAAATTTTATGCAGATTAATGAAATAGTTATCTTATTACCTTTGGTCACAAAATTAATATGGAAAGGATGAATGAAAATAGACTGACAGTAAGAAGTACATATTTTAATTAAATTATGATTACAATTACAATTTTGTGATGATTTTTAAGAACATAGTTGAAAATTGCTAAATATTTAATTGTACATCAATTTTTCTTATGTGGAAAAACCTTATACTAAGTATTGTTCCATGGCTATTTATTGTGAAAAGTAATTATTATGAAGAGGTACAGCATATTAACATAATAAGTTTGTTTGTTTTTTACTTTCACTATAGTTAAAGATGGTACAATACTTATTTTAAGGCTTTTTCATTTATGAAAAATTGGTGTATAATTAAATATATAGCAAATATAAGCTATGTTCTTAAAATCATCATAAATATTAAACAATCGTAAAGTAATTAAAATGTACCATTAAATTCAGATGAGGTTTCACTACTGTCATGATGAAATATCATGATAGATAAAAATTATAATAGTTGAGCTAAAGATAAAATATTGTTCTAAGAAGTTGACTTGCTAGGAAAAACACATATTTTCCAGAGTAAAGTCACGAAAATATTACAAACAAACAAGAGAATATATCAGTAAAGTAAAGATAAATTAACAGGACAGCTGTGCGTTTTATGAGAATCGTATTCGTCGGCGCAGTTGTCACGATAAAATATCGAGAATATCTCAATTGCTTTAGTGGTTCATCGCGAGTAATAATTCTTAAGTTTACCGATAAACTATCGTGTCCGCCGGTTAGGTTGATGACGTCATCATAATTGAAACAGGACGTGGAACAATATTCTATCGTGACGACTTTCCTAATAATTCATTCGTAAGAACGCCGAGTCGTTTTGGAATACGATGTATTTATTCGTATTTCTGATTAAAAATCTGGGTACATTTTCTCAGTGG